>JACFYI010003689.1:21894-32781 GCA_014898755.1 Handroanthus guayacan
CCCCCCCCCCCGGGGAGGCCCAAGGTTGGACGTATGAAGCATGAAGTAATATGAAATGAATGGCCAAACACTATGTAACAACATTAGGGATGATCTTGCACCTAACTCACCCCAAAAGCTAGCTCAAGAGGTGAGGATTTTTCAAGACCATATAAGGAAGCCACTGCACATGCAACAAGTGTGGGACTCTCAAATCTCCACAATTATCAATCTCTTAAAATAAATGATATGCTACTTTCAACTAGTCATCTTTTCAAATATGATCCATTTAATATTGACAATTTGAAAATGACATAGGCATTACAAAACCTTCACCTACACTATTTGTAAAACTTCTATCCATCGTCATTAATGGATTGTAAAAGTTAACAAGAAAATTTAGTATTTAACAGAAGTTCACAACAAACTGAGGTGGATTTACACCAACACAAAGCTAAATTAACATCAATGATGTATATTGTTAAAGAACCAACCTGATGTTCCATTAGTTAATTCCACAACATTTTTTGAATCAGAAGACTGCTGGTCATCGCCTGCACCAGCACCTTTTGCAGCCCAATTGCAGCGAATTTGTCTACTTCCAAGCCACTTCCCTGGTATTTTAAGCGAGTAAGATTCAACCACCATGCAACACTTAAAGCATATTGCACATATGACCATCACTCAAGCTGCTATTCCCAAAATGTGGTTTTTAAAGAGTCAACTCATCCATCATATTGATTTTAAGTATTGAAACCCATCTGAGCTACACACGTAAACTACAGAAAAGATTTTATAGAACTTGCACTAGCTTCTAATAAGTTTAAAAGAATGAAGAATTAGACTATGGAAGCTGTAATGACTCCAGAACTAAGACTCAAGTTGGCTAATACTACCAAAGTTCATCATACCTTTGCCCAATAAGGACTCTTTCTACTCCCATTTCTAGGATCTCCCTTGCACACACACAATAGCATATCTAAAAGACTTACTTTCCGCCCCTGTGAAGTAGATATATGATTCTCTGACATAATTTTCCATAACATCATCTATTCTACATGCTACTTTATATGTCAATTAAATTTAAACAGGAATCTCTGACGCTTAAGAGATGGACTTCATCAATCGTTCCTCCACCATCAAAATTACTAAAACAAACCAAAAAGAAGTTACGAAAGATTTTTATGGAAGGAGAAACA
This sequence comes from Handroanthus guayacan, assembly GCA_014898755.1. NCBI lineage: Eukaryota > Viridiplantae > Streptophyta > Magnoliopsida > Lamiales > Bignoniaceae > Handroanthus > Handroanthus guayacan. The sequence continues at coordinate 23,073 of JACFYI010003689.1, forward strand.
AGCAAGACAGAAGTCGAAGCGCAATACTCCACTTAATAGCTGATAACATGTAACAAATAGAAGAAAGAAAGACATGAAACAAGTGAAAAAATTCTCACCATTCAAGTCATTTATTGCACTTTGAGCATCCTGGAAAAAATACACGAGGGAACATGATCAAATGATGTACTCCTAAATAAATGGAAGAAAAAAGGAAAACAAGAAAACATTTGCAGACCTGCTGACTGCGAAAAGAAACAAACCCAAAACCCCTTGACCGGCCAGTCTTCTGATCCCACATAACCCTTGCATCTCTGCATCAATATAAAGAACGATGATGGTAAGTTCGTCCACTAGTAATGATTCAGTTAAAAGACCAGGGAAAATCGGCTCCAAGAAACAGGCAGTAAAATTCGACTTACGAGCAAGTAGGATAAACAGAGAAGCATGCAAATAAGGTAGCATCAGTCACCTCCGGGCTAAGATCACCGACAAAAATGTTGAAGTGATCTGCACAATAAATTTAGACATAATATACTGCCAAAATTTAAAGCCACTAATTGTGACAGGACAAGATAAGCAAAAGTTGATATGCAGGACATAAGACATACTTGATGTGTCCTCTCTCTGAGCACTAGCATATGCCCAATTGACCTTTATAGGCTGTCCAAACCTGCAAAATGCATATTAGACAAGCAAGAAACTATGCAAATATCAATAATTAACCAGAGTTTACTTACAAATGCCTGCCATTCAGAGTCACGATAGCGAGGGCAGCTGATCGACGATCAAAGTAATCCACAAAACCATAGGATGACTGCATCACAAGGGCGCCATAAACCATGCATTGGGAAGGGGAACAAGTTCATTATGCAGTTCACAAAATTCAATTTTCCTTTAAAGAGAACAAAATCCACCTTATGAGCTAAGCAAACTCTAATACAATTCGATTTAGTCATTGAAAGGTATAAATTTTATCAGTAAACCAAAGTTGGCATTATCTATTCCTTGTCACATGAACCGAATGGCTAAGAAATAGAACCAAAATGATTATTCACTTTCCCTATCTAAAATAAAAAAATGAAGCCTTTTGATCATTTCAACTTTTTGCGAACGAGACAAACAGGACAGACACGCACATAAATATCTCAACATTAATCCCAAGTGAAATGACAGGATTGACGATTGTTGTTCAACATGTAGAATGGAATCTCAAAGAAGAACTTTTTCCAGCTGTATCTTTCAAACAGAAACCATATAGCTGTATGATCCTTAAGACTAATAAACAGAGCCGAAGTTAAAACAAAGCCAATAGGAGAAAACTGAAATCACCAGTTAGAAAAAGTTGGAAGCATAAATGCTCTAAAGGGAACATAGTACTTTTCATGCATATGTTTCTTACCTTCTTTCATTACACATCAAGGTAATCTAGTTAACATGAGAGAATGATAGAAAACAGCATTCAAACTAGTGCTTCCCCGAATTAGTTTTCAACTACAGTTACTATTCTTTAACAGAAATTCGAGAGTAGTCAAATAGGTTTCCAACTATGTTGCATGGATATGTGTACGGTACCGGGTACAGGGTACAATGATTTTTTAAAATCTAGGGTACGGGTACGTCGATATATATTATAATTTATTATATATATAAACTAAAATTTCATAAAATAACATATGACAAGATACATCTAACATCATAATATTAAAGATATAAAACATGCAAATATTAGCATTTTCTTAAATATTCTCAACCAATATATGTTTTTTCCTCTTAAAAATTGAAATGTGTGTTTTTACTTAAAAAAACCAGATTTTTATATAAGAAAATGCATTTCCCTTTACCCAAAACGTACCCTGCCGTACCCAAGACATACCGGAGCCATACCAAGCCGGACCCAAGACGTACCCGAGCCATACCCAGCCGTACCCAAGCCATACATAGCCGTACCCGACTTCAATTTTTTATTTTTGAAAATGTTGGGTATGTACCCACGCGTACCCGAGGCATACCCAAGGAGTACCCATACCCAGTATGGGTACGCCATTCAAGATGGAGAACCCATGCATCATAGGTTTCCAAGAATATCTATGAGAACAATTATTAGGAATCATAAAATCCCTGCATACAGTTCAAAGAGATTACGAAGTATCTTTGCCAAGATAAAAGGCAAACATTTCTTGAAGCATGGAGGAGCAGAACAACTGAGTCTACAAACTAGCAAGGCGATAGAGTAAGTATTAAATCCAAACCTTATCTTTTCGAATAAGCTTGCAGCCTTCAAGAGGACCAGTACTAGAGAAAACTTCTTGAAGAAGAGGTTCAGTAACTTGTGGGTGGACATTTCCAACATAACTGCATTGCATCAAAACGTTGATTAAGAATTTAGAATTAAAAAAATTTAATACCACTCAAGTGACATTAGAAGGCGCTGACAGTCTTTCTAGCCTTCCAGAAAGACTCCAGAAGTACATAAGCAAAATAGAAACAATAAACAGAGCCGTCAAAAGAAGCTAAACCCAAATATGTTAACATGCTTCTTTCAACATAAATAACTAGTAGCTAGACTCCAGGGTAGGAATTTAATCCTCATCAGAGGTGAAGCCACCTTTATTTAATTCGGGTCAAATGACTCACTAAACCACAAAACAAAAACTATCTTAATTACAAGTGTTATGGACCTATGGTGCAATTTCGAAGCATCTTTTTATGTTGACACAATATAGAGAATGAGAAAAGAAAACAAGTTAATGAAAATATGCTAGTAATAAGTGGTTTCTGATTAAGAAATAGTGATGCCATTATGCATACAATTCTTTATCTTTTTATTTATTTATTCAATCTTGGCTTGTCTGCAATTTGTAGGAAACTGAGCAGTTGAATACAGTGAAACAGATACGGACATCTATTATGGATCATGGATCACATTTTGTCAAAGAGATTAATTAGACTGAATTATCAAATTACGTAGATTAGTTGTTAAGAATTCTAGTGCTTTGTTATGTTTATATGAAGAAATATAGTTTTGCTACGTAAAGTTGCAACTTGACAGTTGACACTAAAGTAAGCTGCTCGGTTACCCACTAAAAGCATTTCACACTCCATCTTTGATTTCTCATTTCACCTCCCTCTATCCATTACAATGAATTACTCTACAAAGTACAGTGTCTGAAAGCTAGATCACATTATGCACATCTATAATTTTAATAATCAGAATGCAGTCTTGAGTTCAAAATGGCCTCAAATTGCATTTCCAAACCAATATGATCCACCCACTTCTATGCACTAGATATCTAAAAAGGTATCTCAATATTATTCCTAGAACATTCTCCAAAGATATTGAGCAACCTCAGATCTGAAATCAGATATTGAAATCATAGTAAGAAAGACCGAAGCATATATGTTGCCCTATCTTGATATCTGGTATTGAAGATATCGTGCAAGCACTTGCTAAGAACAGAAATATCGTTCTCAGTGATGACAAGTTTTCCATAGGCAAAACCAAGACAAAAATATGGAAAGGGGAAATTCGAGAAAAGAGTCCGCAGGAATAAGTCAGATGTTCATAAGGAACTCACACACTGCGGCATGTACTTGAATCGAATCCAGGTGGCAGATTTCCACTCAAGATAGGCTCTATCTGCATATTAAATAAAAAGTTCGTAAGCTTCCATATTAAAATATATAAGAAGCCCTCCAGGAGAAATTGAAACATGAATAGAATTTAAGTGTTTTTGAGGAAGGTTCTAAATGAGACACAAACGCCCCCTCAGAAAGTAGGAACCAGCAGTATATTAGGAAAAGAAAGAAAAATAATAATAAATAAATAAATAAATAAATAAACTCTCACAATATGTTATCCAAATTTGCTTCCAGGCCCAATACCCGTAATGCAAAGTTAGCATATAGGCTCCACATACCCCTATTTTAGTTTAACTAACACAGAAGCAACAGCAGCATTCAATGTATTTGACCTTAAAACCAACAAAACTATGAAAATTATATATCCTCCACACAAAGTCTACAAGTGAGCAAAAGAAAAAGAAATATATTTGAATAGATAGTTTTCTCTCTTTTGAAAGAATGGTACCTACACGCACACACAGCCCACACAAAGACAAAAGCAAAAGAAAGGAACAATTTTCCTCTCAGATTTTAGGCAGAGAAAGTTGCATATACACAACTATGAAAAAGCAATTTAAAATTAGCTGTCCATCACTCTTTTGAACTGTAACCTGAAATATAATCATGCAATCCATCAAAGGCAGGCAAAAGGAATTTGAACAGCAACCTAAACAATCAAGCTTTTCCAATGCATACCAAAAACATCATCTTAACAAATAAGAACGAAACCCTTAAAACTTCTTCTGGGAGACAGCTGAACATGCTTAATAATAATATGCATTTCCATTGGCGTTCAGCAGTCATCTAAGCAGTTCAGTTGCGTAGCTTCCTTCAGTCATTCCATGGTTGCACTCCCATCAAATATTAAAACAAAATCGATTTTTTCCAAAGCAGATGGTTGACGAATGTAGATAAACAAATGTATCTGTTTTCTTTCTAGAAAAACATATAGTATACCAACAAGTACTAAAATAGCAGAAAGCCCCGAAAATGTTGTCTCAAAACATAAACGAGAGGTAAATGTATCCATACAAGAAAAGTGAAACCACCCCAGAAAAAGATTCCAATGTGAGCACTAGAGTCAATAAACATACATTTCAGAATAGGGCATAACATACACAACAAGATAACACAGAAAATGATAACACAAAAACAAACCTGAGGAGCAGCGAGGAGACCCGGATGGTAAAGAGATTGCTGCATCAGTGCTTGCTGCTGCTGCTTCAGCCTCTGCTGATGCATCTTCTTCTTTGTTTCGTACAAATAACAAAGAAAAAATCGCGAGGAAGACAATAAACGAAAATAGCAAAAAGAAAATCGGCGCGCCCAGAAACAGGAGAGGGAAAATTGAAAAAGAAAAATAAATAATCAAGAAAAACGAAAGAAAGAAAAGAAAAGAAAAAGAAAAATAAAAGAAAAGAACCCTCAGAGAGGGCGAAGAAGAGACTGAGCAAGATGGAGCGAGAGACGAAAAACGAGATGATGTGCGTGAAGGTACGAAACACTATCCTTTACTTCTCACGGGCCGTAGGCCTTATTGGGTGTTTCCGTCTATTTTGCGTGGCCCATGCAACCGGCTTGATGAACCGTTTGATCTTGTGGTCCTTTTAATTAACGTGGAAAAGAAAATTTATGTTAGAGATTTATTAATTACAGTACAGCTAGCAATCGCGACACAATTAATGTATGTGCCTAAATTTTATTTTTATAAAATTAAAATTATTTATTTATTTTAATAATGATAAATTTTTCTTGTTACAAATTTTTTTTAAATCTATTATGTACAATAGTATAATCGAAAGATAAATTTCGAAAAAAAAAAGTTAAATAAAACTATTTTATCATTATTTTCTGCAACTACGTGGATTATTTTTGCTCATTTATTAAAAGAAAATTTAAGAAAATTATCTGAAGTGTTAATATTTTGTATATAGTATAAATAATAACCATTTCCAATTATTTTTTTGCCATTTTATCTAAAGTGTTTATTTTTTTTTCACTTTTCATTTATCTTGGGGCCTTGGGCCTTGTGAAACCAATATCACAGGGCGATTGGACTTGTTTGACAATCAACTAAGCCCAATCGAGCAAGTTAAATGGGCCTCAGTAAGAACAATGCTCTTATTCCCACATGGGTTGGAGAGACGATTGCATCGACCTCTGTTTTGATTTATCTCACAAAGAAATAGAAGAAAGAAAAGAATATTTACTGTGATTTTACAAAGTTAGATAAAATAGTTAGAAGCATAATCAATACTATCTATAAATGCTAAGCGCTAAATTAGATGCAAATGAACCGAGCAAAACTCAAACAATTTTCTCAAATTTGAACTCGAATCAAATGAATCGAACTCAAGCTTGAAAAGTTTAATTATTATATAAGCATCTTAATTTAATAATTCTATATATATATATATATAAAAGTAAATATTTTTAAGGTAAAAAGGGCCGTGATCTCGCTCGCAAACATTCAAGCCAAAATCATTTAATTAAAACTTGACTTGAAACCTTTATGAATCAGGTCGAGTTCGACCATAACTCAAAGTCTCGAATTCGCGAACTTTTTAAGTTGACTCAATTCATTCAGACTCCTAAATTAAACTCCTAACTTATTAAATCTTGATGTTTCTTAATGAGATATTGAAGTATTTTGAAAGGTATTGCAATATAATTTTTCTTTTCTAACTTCTCCTTCTTAATATTTTGTTTATTTTTTTTCTCGAATTATATGATTTCTTTCCTCTAATTTCACTCTCCTTTTTTTCATGAATGTGTTATTTCATGTAACAAAAGACAAAGCAAAATAAGTCGAATATACAGGACGACATGTTACATATATAAAACAAAATAGTTAATTTTTTTATTAAATTTGTATATTGAAAATTAAATGCATGTGCCACGAGCATTAATGAAAGATAATTTCTTTCGTTGAAGATGTAGCAAGGGACATGAAAACAAGTGATATCATCATTGAGAAATTTTAGATTTTTAGTTGACCAAGGCGACACATTCATGTAGATATCACATGATGTGTATATAGTGCGGACGAACTACTTTTCGTCCAACTAGCAAGTGACACGTGGAAAACAATGCACTAATTATTAATTTAAATTTTTTATTTGTTATTTTGGAATCTACTAAATTAACTCCAAAAGATAAATAGTTAATTTTAATTTATATTTAAGTATTTAATTTAGGACAAATTAAATATTGCCAAGTATCGAGATAGAGTATTGCATTCAATTAAATTTGAAGTCTGCAGTCAACAAATCCTAAGTCAATCAAATTACAATACGTGGCATGTGAACTAATCATATCAAGACATCAATTTGATATTATCTTTCATGTAATATCAAATATAGAAGATGATTATCCAAAAGAACTTATAAGTCTTTGGATAATATCAAAAGAAGTCCACATAGGCTATGGATCTTAGGCCCAAACTTTTATATGAATGGTGTTTTAGAGCTCATTTCTTATATCACAAGTCATTTAAGTCAGGAAAGAGTTGAACGAAGTCCTAGCTTAACAAAATTTTGCTTGTTTCAACCTCATAGTTCTTAGCAAAATGCTTTTTAATTTCCTCATAGAAATCCTTAGTAGTAGTTACCTTATTGGACATAGAATTTCCTAAGGTTTCTAAAATTCTATACTTTATGATCATAAAACTCATGCAATTTGAATGATCCCACTTCTCAAGATCCCATTTTTCCCTAGTGGAACTCTTTTTTTCGTAAGAATAGTGGGTTGTTCAAAACACAAGGTCTAGATCCATATACCCAAGAACTATAGTGAAACCTTGCAAGCGAGTTTAGAGTGGCAAGGATATATAGAGCATTTTAGGTCATACTTTATAGTTGCAGATCCATTTGCTAAGAGATTGCATAAGCATACCGCTCATGCGGGTATTGTATCATTTGATGGTACGTTTGATTAGTGAGTTTGCACTTATATGATTTTCCATTGTAGATATATCTTATGAACATTTTCTATAGAAATAAAGTATTGGATCATACTCTTCACCCTGATCTAGTTTGTTAAAAGGAAAAAGTTGGACCAATTTTTCTTCCATGCTACACATTCATACTTGATCTATGTTGTTCAGCTGTGTTGATATCTTTGACCATGAATAGATTCAGTTACGATATATTTCATGAAGATTGTCTTGATCATGTATTAACATAATCAATGAATGAGATTATTCGAAGATTTTTGTATATGGTAGCAAAGGTTTTGAGCTCACAAAATATATTTAATATACAATGGCAAGGTGAATGTATGTATATATGTATAAATGCAATCCAAATTGGAGTTCGATGAAATTTTGGATGTGCATATATATAATGTAATTGAATATTATATGCATGCTATTACAAAGGTTGGCCCAATATAAAAGTGACCTAGTATGACTTGAACGCACCCGAGCCTAAGTTATCTTACAAAGTATATGGGGTTTATCAGATGTAGAAACCTAATTCCCTAGGTTTTTATAGATTCCTATGATGGGGTGGATTAGAAAGCAGGGCTTCAGTACATGATTATAAAAAGGTAGTGGTTCCCGAATTATAAGATGAATTTTATTCTAACATCGTATCTTCAAGGTGAGAAACTATTTCTCTAAAATCATCTTTATCAGTTTGGAATATGAAGGATTGCAAAACTCAAATTACATCAAAATTAAGGCAAAGACTCAAGAATCATCCATTCCTATAGGTTCAAGGATTAACATGAAAAGATCCGGGGATGATACAGTTTTCACCTCTAAAGAAGTAAAGATATTTCCTACCTCCAACACGTAGCCATATGCATTCATCCATATGTACATGGATTTGCTACGCAAAACACCCAAAATTCTAGAAATAAACTTAATGTGTTTGGTCGTCTTATTTTTACGTTTACTTTTAGTTCTTGTAATTCATTGTTTTCTTAGAAATTTTATATTATTCTTTTGCTTCATATTTTCTTTTATTTGTGCTTTAGGTTTTCAAAGTAAGCCTGGGCTTCCATGGTTACTACAATAGATAGTTAGGTATTATGTGTTAAATTTATTTTTCTCATTAAACACAACGTATTTTGTGACAATTTAAATACTGTGGTGATAGAATTCGTACACTTTATTAATAAATTGTGTTTTTGCTAATTAGATATGGACTAGTACAACTTGATTTGTGTTGTCACTAAAATCGAGAGCTAATGTGACATAACTCTTTTGTTGCCCTAAAAAGTCGGTGACGTACATATGACAATATTACAATAATAATTTATTGTCACTAAATTTAGTTAGTGGCAAGTTTTTGAAATTTTTTGACAATAAATAATATTATTACTCAAAAGTTTATTTGTTGTGTATTAACAAGTATTTCAATTGTCAAATTTAACATAACAGAAAAGCCAAATCATATGTTAATATATATGTTATGTGAACTTTAACATCTTTCTTATGCTCAATATTTTATTAAATAATTATCAAATAACTGGCAATGCATAACAAGAACACATTAATATATGTGTATATATATATATATATCTATAATCAACAATGTATATTTTCTTTCAATAAATTCTCAATGGAAAACAGAAATAGCGATGACAACTGGTCAGATTTGGAGCAGGGTGGGCTCGACATGCCAAATCCACCTTGCCCCTTGTAGTCATGTTAAATTGGCGGGTTAACTCAATGGAAATTAATAATAAAAAAAATACAAAAGAATTAATACAATTTAAAATATAGTGATTAATTTATAGATTACAAATTCCCATGAAAAACGAGATGTCACCAAATATGCACAAGGGGGCAAAACAACATAAACTAAATTGTAAAATAAGAAATCTGTAAAGAACGATATGTATATATATATTTGTATTACATAATGTAAATATAATATATATCTAAACAATTAGCGATTTTGGACTAGTTAGATATGCTCCAATATTGCACGCCAAATACGTCAGGATTTGAAAAACAACCCCCAATTTCATCTCTCATCCCTTCGCTCTAAACCTGCTTCACTTAAAACAGCTAAAATGATCTCAACTCCAAATTTTAACTAACTTTATTACCATCCCCGCCTAAACAGAAGCACACTCTAACAATAGGTCAACATTA
>JACFYI010003689.1:32881-46411 GCA_014898755.1 Handroanthus guayacan
CCCAAAAAAAAAAAGAAAGAAAGAAAGAAAATTGTTTGTGTGTATGTGTATAATAATTGCGGGAAAATAGGTCAATGAAGGCAACGCGCATCCACTAGCCACTAAGACAAGACTCCGAAAACAGCGCATGTGAAGCAAATAATATATTGAATATTTTTCTTTAATTTATATCGCGTTCATTAATTAAATTTAAGACTATTCCCTAGCTAGAGTATATATTATTAGGTAGAACTAGACCGATCCGTGAACAACGTGACAATAGCACGTCCAGATTTTGTTATAACTGTAGGTCTGTAAGACTGTGACTGCCATCCAATTTCGTTGAAAACGCTATGGCCGACATCTGACGTTTCCTACATCATTATTTCCCTTGTCCAAAATTTAATTTTTATATGAATATAACAATTATCGAGTAATTTGACTTACAGCAATAGTCGACAGAAAGGTTTGGCATTTTCACATTACACACACATATATGTATGTATGTACATATAATATCTAACCTGGCAGCCAATAAATGACTACATAAGCCTTTTTCCTTTTTTCTTTTTCTTTTTTCTTTTCATTTAAATGGTCTGTCATTTTTTGGGTTAATTGCACCATGCTCCCTGTGAATTTTGATTACGCACCATAAATGCTGTTATTTTAAAATTAGCATATTAAGTCTTATGAAATTTGAAATCATAAACATCATAAACCCTATCATTTCAAAAGTTGCACCACTATCCCTATCTTTTTGCATGATAAAGCCACTTACCCTATATTTAATATGTAGGTTTCAGATGTTCAATGTTTTAATTTTAAAATAATCGGGATTAATGTATCAATTTTAAAATAACAAAGTCTGTATCGCTTATTTCAAATTTAACAGAGTTTAACATCCTAATTTTATAATAACAAGATTTGTGGTGCTGATCATTTGGAATTTCAAAGGGGGTATGGCGCAATTAACCCCGCATTTTTTGCAATTTTCAATTAGAAATTTGACTTGAGCTTCTGATATCGACTTAAATAATTAATGTGATTTATAACTGATGGTAACAAATTTGTAATTTTATTTTCCTAACAAATATGTAACACGCTGCTAGCTATTGACAGTTAATCAATGACAATTAATTAATGTGAAAGAAATATTGCAAGTGTCATGCCTCTTTCAATACAGTAAAACAAAACGAAATATTGCCAAATGAATTTGAATGAGTGACATATTAAGAAATGTAATTATATGCATACACCTAAAAGCAGCAATTATATGTATTAGAGTGCTTTCCTGGCTATTTGATTACTTAATAATTATCTGTTGAGCTAGCCTAACACTAACCTGAAAATATCTATTAATTTAATTAATTTTATCATAAATTAATAATTTACGTCGAGATCATGGTGTGAAAATCATTTTGGAAAAGGCTAAATGATTGCAAACGATGGAGGGCTGAAGTCTCGAGGAAATATGCTTTTGCATGTCATTTTCGTCGACATTTATGTTTCTATATATGTTTGCTACTGCATGGTGTCTGTTTGTTTTCGCGATCAGGAATAGTTGCATGTCGGTTTTGATTATCATCCTTGATTTTGATTTTTGGAAATTTTAATTTTAATTTTTCTTTACTACGATGCAATATAATCGATATGGTCACCGTACGATCCCACACTTGGAGATGATAATTTTTTTTCCCCTTAATTTTAGTTTTTCTCAATATAATTTTTCTTAATTTTAATGCGATATAATCCTACATTTGGAGATGAAAATAGTAAAAAGTGGATCTTTCACCCTTTAATAATTTTGTAGGTCACGTCTACATAACAAAAAACAAGAAAAATAATTGAAAATGTAACCCTACAACAACAACAATAAATTAATAAATAAAAATAACAATGTGAAAAAGTGAAATTGCCAGGGAACTTAAGAAAAAAAAAAGTGATAAAGAATTGTATTCTATATATCAACAAACTTAAAGTGACAAAAAATTTGTTTAAATTGTTGCGGCCTAGCGATAATGAAGATCTTGTTGCAACTTTATTTTGGCACAGTCTTTATTGTTATTAGATTATCATTATACGTGTATTACTAATTGTTACCAACTCTTGTTTTTGGCAGTGTGAAGATATATCATGACAAACATAAATTATCCTTACCTAAAATATAGTATTATTGACAAAGTAAAAGCTACTATCACTTAATATATATAATTAATGACGATTTTCACTTCATCACATAATTCTTTATCACTCACATGTAATAAAAATAGGGAAAATAACACTTTTCGTCCTGTATGTTTGCCACTTTTCGGTTTTGGTCCTGTAAGTTTTGAATTTTGAATTTTCGTCCTATAACTTTCCAAAAATTCGTATTTTTGGTCCTGTGCCACCGGAATCCTACGTGGCACGCTGGAAATCCCACGTGGCACTCCGGAAAAAACACGTGGCCATCGGAAAAAATACCTGTCCGGCGAAAATACACATGCCACGTCGGACCAAATAGTGATTCCGGTGGCACAGGACCAAAAATGCGAATTTTTGGAAAGTTATAGGACGAAAATTCAAAATTCAAAACTTATAGGACCAAAACCGAAAAGTGGCAAACATACAGGACGAAAAGTGTTATTAACCCAATAAAAATAAGTGAAATTCAACTTAAAAAATAGTACCATTTGACTTATCTATGTGAGTGGAGTACATAGATTTTCTACCACGATGTTATTATATTGGGAGAAGACTTTATTATAAAGTTATAAAAAAATATATGGGTTTATTACATTTTATCACCTTTGAGATTGTGAAATTACCAACCCTAAATCCTAATGTATAGTTAATGCAACGAAAAAATTAGAAGATATCAATAGTTTTTTATCAAAAAAGCTAATGAAATGAATGATTAAGTAATTTCGCAAACTTTTAGAGGTTAATTTGTGATTTTCAAATTACGACGGTAGTGGTTGATAATTTCATAATCTCAAGGGTAATAAAATATAATTAACCCAAAATTTATTTATAATGTATAACATATAGTGCATAATAATAAATAAACATTAACATAAGCAAATGACCCTAATTTGGTCACAAAAATAGAATTTGATTATGCACATGAATTGAAAATTGACGGGTTACCATTCCTCTTATTTTTCTCATTTTTTATTATTTTGTTGCCCCGCGTCTTTTTCTAAAGAGACCATTTCCGCGTTTTTAATTTTCAAAACCGCGTGGTTTCATTACCATCATTATACTAGGAAAATGTCTTATTCAAAAAGGAAAAGATAAACAATTATTTTTTTAAAAAAAAAAAGAAAAGAAAAGAAAAGAAAACCCACAAGTCATCCTAGTCGTGGAAAAGCAAAATTGGAGAAATTTGGTCGCGTTAGTGTTTAGCTTTGAAATAAAGCTTTCAACTTTACTAAAATCGCATCACGTTTCTAAATTATCCTGGACCACGACTTTGTTAGACACATCCAAAAATTCATCTTCTTCTTTTTTCTTCTTTTTTTCTTTTTTAATATTTTGCTTAGGGAATAAAACTCCAAACAATGATTTGTTGGTCGGAAAAAATTTAGCAATAATTTTCACACTGCTTTTTGATTAATGGTTCCCCTAAAATGATAGATCATTTATGCAAGCGTAAAGAAGCATAGAATTATGGGATTAAGTAATCAATAATCAGCTATGTTCCTTCTTTCAAGAAAAGGGGAAAAAGATATAGGAATGTGACACAAAATGCTAATACGACCTTGCCTCAACGGGAAATCTAGAGGCTTTGTGTGAATAACAGGCTTAAATTCATTCTCTTTTTCTTTTTTTCCAAAAGCTGCCACGTGCCGCAGAGAGGGGTTAGGAGCACCCCTACCCGTTTAAATTCTTGTTTGACAATTATCTATACTATTATGAAGAAAATGAAGAATTTCGTAATAATTGTAATACCAATTTTTGTAAGTTCAAATTTATCTTTCATATATATTGTTGTACAAATTATTTATGTAAGCACAAAATTGTATTTTTTTTTTAACTTACTAATTTATGTTCATATCAAACTCTTAATCTCTATTCGTTTGATAGTTTTCTTAGCATGTAAATGAAATGTTAAAGAAGGAGACAACAAAGATTTTTCCCACAATAAATGCAACAAACACTCAATTAAAGCGCCATTAAGCCTTTGGGATTAACTTTCAAACAAGAACTAATATGTCGTTTGATTTTTGAACACAACAAAAACATCAAACGGTTCAACTTTGAAAAATTCTAGTGCATCCAAGAAGGGGACATGTCAATGATTGACCCACTTGCATAAATTTGACCCAAGCAATAATAGTCTTTACACGCATGTTCATCAATATATATAAAAATATAGAATTATACATCATCCCACAAGTTACATTTCAAAAAATAAAAGTATAAAATTATAAAGTGAAAGGGAGATATTCTAGCAATCTGTTAGATCTGGACTAATAATACTAAACCCAAAATGCCTTCTAATCAAAGTCAATAATCAAGATATGTGATAAACGCTGTTATAATACCACTAATTAATAGAGGTAATTAAGCAAAATAATACATTCAACTAAGGATCATTATGGTGACTAATGATGCTAGTTATGGGGAAGCTGAGGAGCCAGTCCGAGCCATGGCCCTCCATTGGCCGTCTTGGGCGCCGCCGCCGCGGGTTTGATTGCTGGGTAGGGCGCATTTGCTGTGACCCTGTTATGCCACAAGATCGGAATTACCCGGATCAATTTCAGCCCACAGGATAATTATTTTCAAGATACTAATTAATTTAACTGTAAATAAATAATTTACAGACCAAGACAATCTATGAAATTAACCCATCAAGAATCTATGTATATATTTTCACTGGGTGAATTCTTACCTATCTTTTCTCTTCTCCAGGAACCGGGCTAGTGAGTTTTTCCGCATCTGAGCAGAGTGACGAGGTCGGTCCTGTATTCCAAAAGTGGGGACAATGTTTTGAATACTGGTAGTGGTGGACTCCGCCGGGCTCTGGACCGCATGGGGCGGAGCGAAGGCGGGGTTAGGGTGGTTCTGCGCGGCGCTTGACTTGCTAGCAAACATCATGATTTCCCTGGCCTTGTCCGCCGGAAAGTCATTGAAAACTATGACCTGACCGGCGTAGAATATGGTCATCTGCGCAGTTTCCGGCTCGGATTTGGTACCACTGTCACACACAATGATCCCCAACATGAGTTAAACCAAACTGTGAAAGTAATTTTTCTCATCTGAAGATGAACTCATTCGAATATGGCAATGGGAGTGAGGTAGAATAGTCATTTACCTGAGCTCGGATTTCGTCTGGGCTTCATCTCTGCTGGCGGCCAATGGGTTTCTGGAGCCCGATTTCTCAATCATCGGCAACAAATTCATTGTCTCTGTTGGGGCCCCTGCTTAATCAAGACATTCAGATTAAACCCACAACTCCAAGAACCAAAAATAAAGGGGGAAAAAAAAAAACAAAATCTAACAGTATTAGAAACGAAATCTAAGAACTCAGAGATCAAGCAAGGAGAAAAAGGAAAGAAATAAAGAATACCTTTCGGCTCCAAGCTTTGAGTCAAGCCAAGGGTGAGGTCCCCAAAGCTGCCATTCTCCTTCAAGTACTGGCTCAAAAGGCTACACGTCTGCGAGAAGGCAGACCTCCCGCCTGAAAACTTGCTGGAATCCACAATTTCAGAGGAACCCATTTCTTCCCGTCGATGAAAGAAAGCAAAGAATCAAGAGATAGAGAACTCTACGATGCAAGGTATATTTTTCGCATTTAAAATTGGAGATGAAATGAAATGGGGGCAAGGGATGGTGGTATATATATCTATATTTAAAGTGGGGTAGCAAGAAAATTAAGAGAGGAAAAAAAAGAGCACGAGGAATATGTGACATTTATTATTTATTAAAATAGGAATAGCCAATAGGAATAGGTGGGCAAGTTGGTGGTACACCGAACGACCTGAATTTTTTTTTTGTTCAAGTTTGAAAATGGTTCGTGGTTTGCCCATTTGGAACACGTGTTGTTTTGGGTCCGTGAAGTTGCGTGTTGGTTTGGGAATTGGGAAACTGTCCTTCATTTTCACACACATTTACGACGTTTGCCCCTTTCCATCCACATAAAGTAGGCTCGTGTTAGATTAGACCTGCCCAAATAATGAAAATAATATTAATAGCTTGGACTAATGCCCCCCTTTTTTCTTTTTCTTTTTCTTTTTCTTTTTTTAATTTAAGAGATCAATTATTGAGGAAAGAAGTATTCGACATTGACTGTTCAAGTTTGAACTGCGAAGAACTTAACTTGTTTAATCAACCATGTGCTGCATTGACTTCTTCTAAATTTCCTAATTGTTTTAGAAAAATTCTGGTATTCTTGTTTACGTTTTTTATAAAGAATTTTTTCTTCTGAATATATATCCAAACATAAATATTATTTTTTGTGAAGAATAATTTGACAAATTTCTAAAGTGTACTTACAACTTAAAAATGATCATTATCCAACCAAATCGCATAGAATAATCACAACCATCATTACTTTTATATACGTGTATATCATATAGATATTTAATAATTAAAATTATATATAAAAGATTTCTCCAACTATCTAGACAACGTAATGAAATTATGAATCATCTCATAGAAAATCTAATCCTAGCTTAGAATGAATACTAGCGGCATGCTTAACACATGCAAAGTTTGAAAAGTCAGACAGGAAATGGTGCTTCTAGTGACAGAGAGGTGAGTAAGGCATAAGAACCTACCCTTGGGAGGGGACCAACAACTGGAAATATCCCGTAGGCGGAATAGAAAAAGGAAAATCATCAGTATTAGATAGCCTTTCTACTTGGCAAGATGCTTAATATTTATAATGCTTTGTTAATTAAAAGTCGAGAGACTATTAGTTAAGAAATTAATATGACTTGTGAGGTACAATAGTTTTTAGGAAATAACCGAGTTAGAGCTATAGCTATGAGTGCTATAGATGCTTTGACGAGAGGAATATAAGCGATTGGTATGGAAGCTCCTCCAAGTGTTTTGGTCAATGGAGCAACTCTAAGAGGAATTTTTAATGTGTTTGGAGAGTCTATTGATAATTTAGGCCTTGAAATCAATAGTAAGAATTATCTCATCTCAAAATATAATCAAATATTACTTTACTTTTTAAAAAAATTTCTACTTATTACTCATAACATAAACAAATATACATCACATTCATCACTCTCATTTTTTAACACCATTCTATTAATACTATTCTATGGAACATGACAAAACAAAAACAAACATGACCTCTCATTTACATTAGTGTTAAGATATAAGATGATTTCTAACATGTCAAATCAATATAACATAAGTTCTATATATTTTTGTAATTAATGTGGCGATGTTAAATCCTCTTATCCCAAAAAAAATAAAATAAAATTATGCAGTGATATTAAATCTTATATATCCATATTTACGGGTTTGATGGTGTTAAGACAGAAAATACGTTGTTTCTTCTTCTCTAATCATTGAAACACATTTTCATAAAGATAAAACTCCTCAGCTTATAATTTAGTAGTGATAATAGCTTGCTGATTAGATCTCTTATATCATTCCCCTTGTATCACATGAAATAAGAGGCTTTTTTTCTTCTTTTTTTCTAAGAGACAATTACTGCCCCCATTCTTTAATTACATAATATGTGAGAACAATAACATTCAAAGATTAATAAATAATAAGAAAAATTTCTAACAAAACTATTATATAGTTAAAAATTAAATAAAATTACTATTCATTAGAAAAAAAAGCTGAGACATACTGTAAGAAATTAGATCGATCAGCACCAATGAAGGATTTTTATGCATAAAATTTTTCTTATTTCTAGCGCTTGAAGGTCAATAGTCAACACATTCTTATCCATTATATGGCCGTGGTCAATCATTTCAAGCTATCTTCTTCTTTTTTTTTTTTTTGATAAATCATTTCAAGCTATCTTCAATAAGTGGATTTCTTACAAACTTTTAGGGTTTAGGGTTTAGGGTTCACCAAGAAAATTATAAATACAAACTATGGACCAAATACTATATAGAAAATAAAATACTCATGAGAATTAATTAAGGACATGAGTTATTTCATTATTAATGTTTGAATATACTCAAAATAAGATTCTCCAAATAAATGGACAATTGTATAATTAAATACGTTATTATTTTTTTTAAGTGAAATGATGAAATTGCATAATTACGTACTAACTAATAATGGGGACAAGATCCTCTATTCCAAAATAGTGTTTCACCTTCTATTCCATGCTTTAAATACATGTTACTTGTATTAAATATTGTTTTATAAAAATATTTAGTAATAAATGTAATACACATGACATATTTTTAAAGGCATGGAATAGGAAATGAAATACAATTTGGAATAGGAGATCTCTTACCCCTAATAATGAACCAAACTAGCTATATATAATATGGAAAGTATGCTTAGCAAAATAATCAAAATGTCAAGAGACGTTATTTAATCAAGACATCCATTTGTTTATGTTATTTTTCATTTTACTTTCAAAAGCATTTGGCTATTCCAACCCAAACAAGTTATTGTTTAGGATCTTGCTTGAAGATCTTGACATGACTTTCTATAATTACAAATTATAGAAAATTAACTTAATCATTTTGTTTTATTTTTTCAATGGATGCTTCAACCTTGAGCATTAACTAGTAGAAACTTACTTGCTTCCGTGAATTAAATAACCTCAAAGTCAATGCTAAAATTATTGATTACATTTTCCTATCCAATTGAGGAGACATTGGGCCAATAATTCCAAGGAGCTATTCCTTCACGTGGGTTTTCGCCCTACGCACCTACTTGATTCCTTTAATAGGCTAGGACCGCCTCACGGCAATAGGTTGATTCCGCCGTGTAGGATGGATTCGTCAAAATTCGAGATCCGTCCCTCTCAAGATTTTTATCGACTCGAACATACTATATATAGTCATGACAAGAAAAAGTCATATGAAATTATATACTGATTATGACAAAAAATAAAAATAAAATCAACACATGAACGCCCAAATTTACAGTGGGAGGACTCTCACAGTGAATGGTGAATTGCATATTTGGGAGAGATTAGAAGATAGTAAAATACGTGCTTGCAGTCAGGTGTAGTGTACTGATGAAAACGAGCTCGTCGACAATGCACAATTCGCTGGTGATTTAGGAGAAAGAAAATAATGAAAGGAACGAACTAGGATTTACTCTTCCCCCGTTGCTGTGATTGTAATTTTGCAATGTTCTCACTTGATATTAATTGGGGGACAATCTTTTACTTACCTTCAGCAATAGGAGGGACAATAATGTAAATATGGCCAAAGCACTAAGCTAATCTTGCACCGAAGATTGGCAATGTTGTTCAAGAGAGATAATTCGCAAGTGTCTAATTGACAATACTGTATGGTTTTGGAATTGACATGAACTTAATTCAACCTCGACCTATCACTAGAGTCAAAGGTATCAAACAATGGACTAGCATATATCGAATACCACGATCTAGCCTAGTTTGGTCTATCAAACGTAGCCTAAGTGAGTTGAACCCCTTCGACCCACTTTATAATATTTAAAAATATTAGAAAACTTAAGGTAGCACCATATCTTGCAAAATATGATAAATTAATATATCGACAAAGTATTAATCATTTATAAATCTACATATGTGCATGTTTTAGTTCTTAAAAATTTAGACTTGACACAAAAATATATGTTATATTTATATATACTATAAATGCATAAACTATTAATTAATGCAATATTATCACTTCAATTTCTTCCAAATATTATATTTACATTTTACATATAAATTATCTATAAAATATACATATTTTTCATATAAAGATATATAAATACACATCACAAAAATGCATATAATAAAATTAAAATGTTGTATTATTATAACGGGTCGGATTCAAGGGCAGGTCTAGGCATAGGAACTCTTTTGTTATATAATTTCCAATTTTATATTTTGTATCTTTCTCATTTTTTCATATTTTATTTAAATTTTTTTATTCAAACATTACATATCACAAGTAATATTTTCTTCATTGCAAATGACAGTATTTATTATTTCAATTTTTGATTTTTTTTCTTGATCACCAACAAGTTATTACAATATAATGTAGAACTTTATTTGAACCTAAATTTTAGTTTTTTCTTTTTTTTTTCCTTCCTTTTTGAATCACTACAAAAATATTAAAAATATTCTCTTTTGCTCGAGAAACATGCGTGAAAATATTTGTACAAGCAAAATTATTAGTGGCTCTTTATCATTCATGACTTTTACATAGTTTCATTTTCCTGTCTTCTCTGTTTGGGATGTCGGCATAACTGGTAAAATTTGTTTCCTGTATTTCCATTTTTCTCCCTAGGTATTCGAGCACCGAACGTAGGACTTTAGGCTTAGCATATACAAAAACAACCAAACACGTAAAATGATTCCTGCCCTTGTCCCATCCCCCATTCTCATTTTAACAAAATTGTATTAAAAAAAGTATAAAAAGTTGACGCCGTTAGGCAAAAAGACACCCTTTTCCCTTCTCTCAGAAGAAAGAAAAGAAAGCAAACGGCGAGTGCACGCTGTTACGCCAACCATAATTCACCACGTGTTTCATTTCCGCGTTAGACTGTTAAATCACATGCCCTGCACCTGCACTTCGGTACCCTGCTCTTCTGCGCTTCAATTAATTCATTATTTATAACAATTAACATTCCCTTACGAATATACTAGCGTTCATTATACATAAGATAATTAATACATATTAAAATATAATACAAATTTGAGTTGTGTATACTTAATAATTAGAATATAATTAATACATTTAACATAAATATATACATAATTTAGTATAAAATAAATAAGTACGTTATTGATTTTTTAATTATGTTGTGGGTGATTATTAAAATGAATTAATATTAAAGGGCATTTTAGATACAATATATAAAAAATACTATCAAAATAATTACTTTTGACGCTCATCCCTATATATAGTGTAAATATATATGATGTCACTATTTAAATTACCAGGGTGTTTGGGTAAGTTTATTTAAAATAAGTCCTTATATTTTGTAATATATTTTTGGAGCTTATAAGATATTACATTTTATTTTAAAAATAAGTTATTAAATTGTTTAAATAAAATAAAACCTTTTAGATTAGAAGATGTTAGTAATGATAATTTTGTAACTAAAATAGTTAAAACTAAAGTTGCATGTTAAGATTTTAACAATAAGGAATCATTTACTTTTCTAAAAAGAACTTATAAAATCCTAGTATATATTTAAGAACTAATAAGATCTTTTTTGAAAAAAATTTACCAAATACTTTATGATATCTTATAAGCTCTTGAACATTTTATAAAATATTTTGAAGAACTTATAAGCTCATCCAAATACTCTCAAATTGAAGACTGAGCTTAGGGTTAAGTTAGTACAATTTCAAATTCCTTGTGTCCTTGCAAGTACATATACAGAATGCAACATTAATAATTATTCCGATTGTCGATAAGGCCAATTTTATGATGCATTTTCTCTAATTTTTTCGATTAAATTTATCATATTCTTTCATGTTCATAATTAAAAATCGAGCTAAAAGAATTTTAGTGGTTAAAAAAAATGTTAAGAAAAAAAAAATCAAATATTGGGAAAGACATGGACGCTGCCCGCAAAAATATTGACTCACGCAATTGCGTACGTGGAAGTCTCCGGTGCACGCGTAAGTCATGAACAAATTTAACGTAAAGGTGCCGGGGAGCTCGCATGTTTCCATACAAGTGACAGGAAAAGTGACAAAGGTTTGTTCGTCCACGTAGGGTTCGTCCTATGCCGCTATACTAAAAAAATATTGAATATTTGCAATGAAAAAAAATTATGATGAAAACAAAAACAAAAACTCAAAATTAAGACCTGTAGTGAATGTAATAGCTAATAATTTAAAAAATTAAGGTGAAAATATCATTACTTGTAGCTGCATTGGATTGAAAATATCTATTGTGGCTATATATAACACCCCAAGATTTTCCAAATTAAAATTTTCAAATCATTGATTTCGTAAATTAAATCGATTTCAAATAAAATGAGAATGAACTAATTTCAAGAGATTTTTTTCACACCCAAAAATAATTTCCTCATTTACACCTTGATATCTTGGTCCAATACATTTTATTAAGCCTAAATTAAACCTAAATAAGATCTTAACTTTAATCTACTATTTTTACCATAATTATTTAAAAACATGATTTGACTAGTATCTAATCTACTATTTTTACCATAATTATTTAAAGACATGATTTGACTAGTACCTAATCCACTATTTTTACCATAATTATTTAAAGACATGATTTGACTAGTACCTAATCTCCATTATGGTTAGTGGAGTTGGAAAAATTATGACTTGTTTAATTTAACAAAATATGGACCAAGTAAATTGCAAGCACTCACACTATAAATAGAGGAATTGAGGCTTGAATAACACTATCAAAATTTTGAAAAGAAAAACAAGCATACCATTTTCCATTTCATTCCTTCATCCTCTCGTCAACTTCATTTTTTTAGCACACACATATACTTAAATTTATTTTTGAAAACAAGAAGAGTTTTAAGGGAAATTTAGGTGATGATATCTTCAATCTTCCGGTAAGTTAAGATTTCGTTGTTCTAATGATTTTAGTAAGTTGTAGCTTAAGATTAATCTAGAACTTAATATCTTATGTCTAGACGTTGATTTTTCGAATTTGCTCGGTCTCTAGCATCTTAAGCTCTGGACGACAAGTAAGACTTATGGAACTCGTACTCCTTTCGTATGCTTACACGTTCTTCTTATTCATGCTTTATTCATTGTCTATATTGAGCTTATGATGTTGTTGATCATGTCGATATACTTGTTATTATGAGCTTTATAATATCGTTATTGTGTTTCTTGATATTCTAAGCTCACTATCCTTGAAAAAATTAATCCAATACTTATTAAGCTTTCTAATCATGATTCGATCATCTATGGATGTGGACTAGGAGATTTTAAGACTGAAAATGAAAAGAAATGCGAGATATGGATTTAATAAAAGAATTGAATGTTTAAAAAAAGTAAGAAAAATCGGTAGTCACACGGATAGCTTTTTCCAGCACAAGCTTTTACTTCTTAATCACCGAAACTTTACTTTTACTCATCCGAATGACTCATATAATATACCGTTGAAAGCATCTTTAAGTGTAGATAACATTAGAATTTTGATTTACTCAAAAAAATGAAAAAAAAACTATGGGCAGAAATATTCATAGAACACGACCCGCCAGATTTTCGAGAAGCTGGACGGAATCTACCTTGATTTTCATTTTCAAAAAATTTAAAATCAAACTTTTTCTTACTGAATTATCTCGAAAAATATACTATTAGAAAGAATCGAGTCTAGTTAATTACGGAGTTAAAATGCGAATTTTCACTCATTAAGATGAATTTTTAAAATAATTGAGAAGTGAACTAGAAAAATATTGAGTTTGAGTTGTTTTGATATTTTTTTATGA
>JACFYI010003689.1:53668-67915 GCA_014898755.1 Handroanthus guayacan
AAAAAAAAAAAAAAAACTCTAGGGTGCAACTAAAAAGGAGGAAAATTGAAAAAAATGGGATTTGATATCAGATCTAATATCTAATTTTCAAAGAAATTGGACCGAAAACTGGAATTGGATTGACTTTGGGATTAAAATTGCAATTTTTCCCAGACTTAATGCACCTAGCATGTGCCGTATGCAATTTTCGTCCAAAAATTTATGGAAAGACTAACTTTACAATCCCTTAAAAGTTGTGGGACTAAATGCTAATTTTGAAAGAAATGAGACTAAAAACCAAAATTAGTGTTAACTTATGGGACTATAATTAGAATTTTTCAAATTTGTATCCTTTCTGCCCCTTACATATAGTCACTTTTAACAACCCTGTTGTCAATTCTATATAACAGAGGATATATATATTTTTTTTTATCTTTTGACAATTTTATATAAGATATTCATTCTTTTTTTTTTTTTCCAAATAACAAAGAGCTACTCATACTTATGCATTCATGGAAAAGCATTCCTAGTTGTATTTCTAGAGTGTGGATTAATCTTTAGTGCTAGTTCAAGAAAACACAGGGTCTTTTGTGCTTATTAAAAATTTCATAAGATCTATGATAAAGTTTATTTTGACAATTAAAAATTGCACGAGGAGGCTCTTGCAAAAAGCCCGAGCCCTTTGCCATATGAACTAGTGAGCCATGATTTTTCAATCCTTTCAGCTATTGAGTTTCTTAGAGTGATGAGTTTATGATTTCTTATTAGCTCTACTTCACAAAATCCTCTACCATCTTATACTACAAATTAAACATTTTAGTACCCTCGAGGTGCTAGATTCTCGAAAACATGGAAGGCTCAACTTTCTGAGATAGTGTTAAACCGTTGTGCTGTGTATGTTGCAAGGTTTTGTTCTGATTGTTAAAATGTTGGTATGTTAACTTATATAATAAATTTATCTCACTGATAAGATATTTGTGAAATATATACAAGCTAGAATTCAAATGTGAATGAAAAAATTAATAAGAAATAAATAAGAACATAGCGTTAGTGTCAAATTAATCTTATGGAATTTAATTAATATTAAATTTCGAGTTCAGACGCGATTATAAAATTATAAAATTAATGCAAAAGAGTATAAACTCTTTATTAAATGATCATGTTTTATAATCATGTCCTTATGTATGTGGAAAACAAGAATTATGCCTCTTGTTAACAAACAATTCTCGTTAGATCATAATATTGCATTACATAACTATAAATAGGAGTTTAGAACCAAATCATAAAGACTTACAAAATTATGTAGCATTCACGTTGTTTGAGCACGATACTATACACACCAAATTCACGATTCATTTGCAAAGAGAGTTTCAAGTCAACTCGTCTGTCGTTTCCAATTATTGAAGTGCCGTTTTAATAGAAGAAGAGTTGTTGTATTTTGAGAGGATTTTTGCCAGTGGCCTTCAAGCACCGTAGAGAGGCAATAAAACCTTATAAAAGACACTGTTGAACAATAGGTCTCGACTCATTTCAATTTTCCATTTTGCATTTAAGGAGTTCAAGGAATCCCATTCATTTTCTTTAATTAATATGTTATTTTGTGTGTTCAAGAAATTTCTTTAAATTTCTGCTTTCAGTGATTCATAATTTATGTTATGTTTATTTCTGTTTTAAAATTACACAAGTATTAATTTGTGACATTATTTTTCTGCTCATGAATTATAAGTGCATGAATGCATGACAGATAGGAAAAGCTTATAACTTGTTCGAAGGCATTTGACTCCTTCAACATTATCAAACTGCATTAATCTTTCTTCTCGACCCATCTTCATTCCCCTTTATCTTTTAGCACAATCAACAGATGTTGTGCATATGAGAAGACACTTCGAAGGGGAGAAGTCGTATAACCTATGCGTTGTCTCAAAACATTAGACATTATCAAATTATACCAATTTTGCTCTGCTCATTTTTGTTCATTTTCATTAATTGCTTTTAGTCATAGGACGAGTGTCTTTTTTTTTTCCCCCTTCCTTCCCTAGTAGGAGTTTCTAGTTCTAGGATATCTGATTTTTTTTTTTTTTTCATAGTGATAATAAATACTTAATTCCATACCATGCAAGATGACCCGCTGAAGGGGGGAGGCAAAAATCTGAAGTCTTCGCAATATTCATGCATGCATGTGGAAAACGCGTTATGGATCCCCTTTCTCAAAGATTGTCCGAATCTTATTTGCAGAAGATTACGGCTATGATTGGATGTCTATCTATTTCTTGAGAAATGATTTCTAAGATTTTTTTTTTTCTTTTTCAGAAAAATGTGTTTGAGTGGCTTTTCATTTCTAAATCTCTTAGAATTGTACTATGAATTTGATAGTGTTTGGTATTATTTTTACTTTAGAAAGAAGTTATTTTCATGTAGAGAAGTTAATGAGCTAGTTGTAAAAGTAAATAGTAAAAATAGGAAGAGAATTTGTAATTAAAACATAAAAAATTTTAATTAGTTAATGGTGGTATTTGTTAAAAAGTGATCTTTTTTTATATTTTTAATGATATTTTTTAGATTTTAAATTTTAAAATAAAGTTAATAAATTATTTTTATAAAGTTCTTTTAATCGAAAAGAGATACTTTTAGATTTTAGCTAATTTTACTCTAAAATAAGTTATCTTACTAAACACTTCCAAAATTACTTTTCAGTAGTTAAAACTAAAAGTTACTGTCAAAAAGTAAGGAAAACACTCATGAAATTTTCTCCATAATTTTGGCCTTTTCCGAAAGTTCACTGTGAAAGTGTTAACACGATAACGCCTTTCTAACGAGTTAATTTGATCAGGAAGGAGTTTGGTTCACAAATGCCTTGTCTCAAAATAAAGAATTTAAAATAAAAGAAAATGAAAAGGTAAAAAGGCATGAAAAGCAGGGAGAAGGCGTCTTCTTCAGTGACACCTTTTATATATTGCATTTCTATCTTCCAATTTTCTATTTTTCTTTTTCCATATATAAATAAAAATAATTTTCAATTAAAATTCTTTAATATAACTAAATTTGAAATATCAGTATAAACTAGATTAATATTAAAATTAAGGGTTGTGATTTTCACAATTAATTATTTACTGGTAATTCAGTCATTCAGTGGGCCCATATGCAAAGGGCCAGAAAGTTCAGCTGCACGCATGCCGTCTTTTTCTATTTTTTATTTTTTGCTTTTACTTTTTCCTTCCTTTTCTATTCTTCCCCATCTGTCTGTACCTATGTTGTAAGAAAATCACATCATTTGTTGAAATTGGACGACTTAGCACGGGTTAGCCAACATGATTACATATATATACATAGAAGAACGTTACCGTATGTTTCAGATTAAACAAAATTCCCACGTGTGAATCTTTCGTACACATTACAACTTACAAACGAGGTCGAGATAATGAAGCTACATTTTGATCTTCTACTTTAAAAAAGTATTTCATTTATTATTTTATTTTACAAGCATGAAACAAGAATTTGACTTATAATAAAATACTTGTTAGAAAGAATATTCATAAATTGAAATAATAGCATCTGAAACATGTAATGAAATAGAAGAAATGAACTACATGTTACATGCTTTCTTTTCACCGCGGGAGACCATCACCTCTCTCAGCCCAAAACTCAATGCTTTCGTTGGATAATTGTCAAGAGACTCCAAAACCCATATGAAATTTACAGCAAGTGATGAAGGAGTACTAAGCAAAATGACAAAGTGTTCATGAAAATGCTTGCATTACACAGATTGCGGAGTGATGATGTGTACATTGCGCTGTATATTCTACAGCTTATCGGCTTCAACTTTGTGTATATACAGAACAGGATGGAGAAAATTACAAACAAGGGAAAAAAAGGGGCATAAAAAAAAAAAAAGAAAGAAAGAAAGAAAGAAAGAAAGAAAGAAAAGAAAAAAGAAAAAAGGAAAAAGAAAGAGAGAAAGAAAAAGGGTTTTAGAAAGATTGCACCGACAGATCCTCGCATATTGCCCTGTTCTTTCGAACTGTTATGGACGTATGAGAAGATGACAGCTGGCAAAATTGGCCACAGAGGAAGCAAATGTTTCAAATGTCATAATCTATATCTGAACTGTTTTGGGAGGAAGATGGTCTCACCAAGTTCCCCTGCTCATCATACAGATCAAGGTTGT
This sequence comes from Handroanthus guayacan, assembly GCA_014898755.1. Lineage (NCBI taxonomy): Eukaryota > Viridiplantae > Streptophyta > Magnoliopsida > Lamiales > Bignoniaceae > Handroanthus > Handroanthus guayacan. The sequence continues at coordinate 57,813 of JACFYI010003689.1, forward strand.
CACATGGAGCAGGAAAAATGGTCCCTATAACGCGACCCTGAACGAAAGCACATTGGAATATGTGCTTCTTTTTATTGGTTACTCCCACTGACATATCCCGGAAAGTGACATTCCTTACGGGGATCTCTGCACTCCCTTGAATGCGGACTGGCACACGAACTCCTTCGCCATGTATTGATGTGTAACTTATGTCCTCAAGTATTGGACAAGCCTTGGGGTCGAACCCCCCATCTGGATGCTCGTTGTAGTCTGTCTTGATGACAATACCTACACGGACATTATCAAATGTGAGATTCCGATATGTTATATTTCTAACATATCCTCCTCTTCCAGGAGCTGTCTTGATGCGGACAGCGCGCCTTGAGTTCCATACGTGGATGTTCTCCATGGTGACATTGGATACACCGCCAGACATCTCGCTACCTATTGATATGCCAGCACTGTCATTCAGGAAAAATTATTTCAATTACTATCTGAAAGCATGTGCACAGCAAAGAGGAAATGAAGCCGATGTAGAACTAAACTTATACATTCATGAATGAATATATACGAGCAATGATCTAACATTAAGCAAGCACAATCCTATATCTTGAGAAGCACCTGACAGATATGAAATACAAGAATATAGTATCTCACCTGACATTGGAGCGAACAACAAGGTTTCGAATGAGTATATTCATTGATGGCCGTCCATAAGTAATTCCATATTGATCCCACCCACTCTTTATTGCAATACAATCATCTCCAACGCTTATGTAACAGTCCTCAATCACCATATCTTTACACGAGTCTGTTCATCTCGGTTTAGTTAGCTCCATCAGATAATCCAGGAAACAGGTCCAGATATGAAGTATTGAAAAGCTATATGAATGTCAATGTTCGGAATTAATATGAAGAGAACAAGGCAGAGAATGCCTTGATATTCATAATTAAGTTTTGGCTTCAAAATAGTTCATCCCCTTCAATAAGAGCTATCAAACTCTAAAACAATAAAATCCAGATCAAGTGGCAAATGAGCGATGTCACCAGTCCTCTAGTTAAGTTTATCAGAGACATCATTGACTTGCCAACTTTCATTTAGTCCAATCAACATACACTTTCACCAAATGCTACAACATTTTATAGGAAGGAACTTACCAGGATCTATGCCATCAGTATTTGGAGCTTGATAGACGGGTGCAAGGATGGTTAAATTTTTAATTGTAACATTCTTGCAGTCATATGGGTGGAGGGTCCAAAATGGAGAATCACGTAATGTTATGTTAGATATCACAATGTCGCTAGACCACATGATCTGCACAAGTGGTCCTCTCGTGTGATTAAGAAGCTTCCGTCGATATTTCTTCCACCATGTTTGACCCTGGCCATTAATGGTGCCGTTATGCCCTATTAACAGGAATGACATACAAGTAGTCAGATTAAGGTATATGATTAAAAAATCAATGAGTATTAGACAAATCACGGCCTTACCTTAAATAGCTCCAAAAAAGTGGAAAATGCCAAAAGATCTTATTTCTAACCACAAATCAGTAGTCATTTATGGATTTCCCTATGGTACATAACAGAAGTACTCACAATTATTAATTATATAAACTACCAAAGATATTGACAACAAATACGCCGGGAGGCTAAACGTAGCCATTTCTCCAGGATATTGCACACATGGCAGAAGAGGTACATATGACAAGACTTAGGCATAGGATAGCCAAAACTTCTTTACAAATTACATAAGCTGCATGTATTACACATGTGCATGTACAGACATGCATTTGAGCCCAAGGGTTTTCAGCAAGTTAAAGTTTAACCAGAAACGCTGAAGACTAATCATTGTTTAACATAAAATTCTACAAGTCAATGTAGCACTTATTTTCACAGGACAAGTTCTCTAACCTAACACCGGCCGTAGAAATATCTGTCCTTTTAGCTATTAAATGTCTATCAATACTTCATTTCCAAATCAAATGTTTTATTTTATTTCTTTCTTTGATCTTTTACACACATGGAAATTACATTTGTTTAATTACAGAGCTATCTTATCAAAATGAAGGGATGAAGAGCTCGTTTTGTTCCGCCATCATTATTTGCTCAATGCTCCTTTGTTTTCCTGCCCTGCTGTATTGAAACTTTTCATACTCTTCTAAACTACATTTTAGATGCCCAGTCCAAAACTGGCAATGGGTGTACCTATTGTTATACTTGGGAGTGAGTAGTAGCTGTACTATATTTGTAAAGACCTCCCATCAAGCCTACAAAGTGATGGGAGTTGAATGAACCAGGAATAATTTTTTATAGTAAACCAAATTACAAACATTTTTAGTCACCTATGATGCAAAGGTACGATCATGGTGACAAAATATGATATGGCATGAACATGCGATGCAGCAGCTGTTAGAACATTTAGGACATTGTACAACATGAACAAGGAACATACAGAAAACGGTATCCTGTAACAACCAACAATATTCAATCAAGAAACTACCTCGGTCATCTGTTTATGTTACCAATTCTGGATTAGGACACTGACAAACCCCCACCATCTGAATCTCCTCTATTCATACACAAAAAAGAAGCCTATAAGACACTGAATAAAATGCTGACCTGTAATTACAACATCTTTGAGATGTTGGCCATGGATTAAACTTCCATATCGTGGTCCAGGATGCTCTCTCCCATATCCATAAGAAGGTAATGGAGGCATGAGGGGCCAATAAATTTCATCCTACAAGGGGCAAAAAAAAAAAAAAAAAAAGGAATGAAAGAAAGGAAAAGGAAAAAAAAATAACTATGACAATAGTAAAATATTAAAACATATACAGCTACCAATTTTCAAGCAATGTTACAAAAACATAATTTACATGCAAAGATGTTATCATAACTATGTCAAATAGAGAATGGACCTAATGGCAATAGTTGCCTCCAAGAAAGCAAATAATGCTATGTAAGAAAATTAACTATTTAGCATACTTGCTTATCACCAAGTATTCTTCGATAATACCATCTTGGTAAAGTATTTTTGCCAACACTACATGAGTTCGTATTGCAGGATTCTTGGAGCAGGTCTCTTGCATCAATCCAACAGTCAAAATCTCAGCCATGTATTATATTCCATGTATTATATTGTATCTTCAATCATATTCTTTGAGAAATAAAAGTAATCACTTGTTCTATGTTACATTCACCCTACAGTTTCTTTCTTGTCTTTCTTCCCTTTCCCTTTCCTTGGTTTTTCTTGAACCTAACTGCACCTTTAAAGTGTACACTGTGTAAAATTATTAATCCCATTATAGAAGAATTTGCATAAGACCAAAAGTTGAAGTTGATAAACACTTGGCCGTAATTCTATACTTATCGAACATGTGGGATTTACGAGCAGCTATATCACAGAGGAAAACATAATGCATGTCTAATGGAGCTTTTTAATCAACTATGATTCCAGGACATCTATGCTCTGTTTGGTTCAAGATCTTTGATGAGGAAAGAAAAATGTTATGAGAAAAGAAACTAAAATTAACGAAATATGGAATCTCAAATTTGTTGATTGTTTAATGAGCAGAGTTATGAAATGAATGAGAAGAGAAATGATGAATGTGTTAGGGAAGAGAAGGGAGGTTGATTTGCTTTCCTCTCATTCTCCTCATTATTTTGTGGTAGAAAATAATCATTCTCCAATTACAGTACATTTTCCCTCAGATTCCTTTTCTTACTTACCAACTACAACCAAATAATCCAAATTGTTTTCCTCAACATTTTTTTCCTCGTGACCCTGTTACTATATTTACTGTACCAGTACAACAAATCCCAGCCTTCCATGCACATCCACATCATATGCCAAAACTTTCCATCGCTAACCTATGGTTCCAGGATCTTGAACTTAGATTTTTGGGTTTGGGATGCATGTGCCAGGGACAGCGTGATTGAAGTGTAAGGGTGACCTAATGCTCAAGTCAACTTACAAATCATCTATGTGGATCAGCTACAAATTCTTAGTGGAAGAATGTACTCTATGCAGAGCCATCTCTGATATCAACTATGTTCACATCAGTTTGAGTAGTTTGAGTATCTAATCTCGCTTTTAAGCAAATATTTGTTTTAGGTTTGTGTTTAATACAAGCTGTATTACTTTTACTTAAGGGTGCACCTACTCATTTGGGTTGACTATGCACACATCTTCGCATATGCTAATGCGTTTGGCATAGCATCATTGGGCTTAACCTGTCTAGAAGTTCTTATCCATAAAAGTACACTTCATTGGACAGGACGTTGAAGTTCAACATCATTTCTCATCTATTGGATGTATTACTCATAACTGTTGAAAAAATTATTCAATTCTTTGCAAGTAAAATTATTACTTTAAAAGATTTCATGGAAAGTTAGCAAGATTTTTGTTTATTATGTTTCTATCCAAATTGTTTAGAAATCCTATGTATCAAAATATTGGGTCCAATTTGAATCTGGAAAGAGTTTAGAATGGGAGTTGAAAAAATGTACGTTTACACTATTGTCCTTAAACGTAGTGGTGCCAAGATATTGCTTTAATTGAAAAGGTGGATAAGGAAAAATAAAATCTATTTTAGGAAATGAAGATTTATCTAGGGATTCATAGCAATAAAATAGGAATGACGAATTTGGGACACATGAATTATGAAACAAACATTGAGCGTGAAAATAACCAATTGTATATTAATATCGAGGCCACAAACAATTAATACTTCTCTCTCTGTGTTGCAAGTCTATCATCATACTTGAAATAACATGCTTCAAATGTAACTATCGTAGGAGAAAGATTAAAAAGAAGAGAGTTGATCACATTTTTAGCCCCGCACCAAAAGAAAAGCTGTTTCTCTGGGTGAATGCTATAAATTCTTTCGAAATTCTATCCATTTAATATAACAATAAGCCAAAATAGAAGTGTTTTGACGGCTAAAGGATAGTCAAAGAGTTTACTAATACAATTCAAAGGTCAGTCAGTCTTTAAATTCAACAGAATAAGGACATATTTTCAATATTAAAATGCAATTACCATCCTTCTAAGTATCAATTTTTTTACTGTCACAGTCGGCACCTCATTTCTAAGTAGCGGTGTTCATTAGAGAAACCTTGTACAGTACATATGTAAGCTCCAATAAATGGAGAGTCGGAGGCAATATTAATTTCATGATAACACCTAAACTGAAATGCTTAGAAGAACGTCCATAATGCTCCATTTCATGCCTCAGTCATTCTTCTAGATGTTTATATAGTAACTAACCCCTCACAGATATCTCGGAGGTCAATGGATATAAGGCTAAAAATTTAGGAGGCACTCTTGATTGATCACCTGCCGACATTCAAACCATACTTGCACCAAACATTGCATATTCATGATCCTCCAATTTTCATCCAGTTTCTAGTCTAGACTACAGATAGCAAGAGAACTTATAAGCAGGAAATGCAAGAATTCCAACTTTTCCATTGGATGGTTTCAACTTTTTACAACTTCCGCGCATAATATTTAGAACATAGCACTAGTTAATTGGCATCTATAAGGTCACTTTAATGAGTGCTACAAGTTCATGGAGACATGTGATGAGGTGCTAGATCATTATATACTACGATAAAGGTTTAATTGAAGGGTGAAAGATACTGTGAACTATGTTTTGTAGATCTGTGCCGGTAGGTGAATGTGATAGACCAAAATCTGATGTATTCAGTTCTTTTCCTTTCATGAGGAAAGTAACACAAAACGTGTAACCGGCGGAATATGTGCACAACGACCCAAATCTCGGTATTGTCATGTTTGACTTCCATCTAAAATCAAGCTCCTTGTGGAAAGCATTTTCTTCAACTACAATGTTGGTTCATCAATGATGATAAGCAATGTACAGAACTTTGTTAAAAGAGGATTCTTCATTTACTATAAGGGAGATCACCAGATAATCTAACCTTCAAGTCAAATCTATAGAAATAGCAATCTTGCTTATGAGAATATGTTATGGCTATATGGGCCAATGGGCTTGAAACATTTTATCTAACCAAAAAGGAAAAATAAATATTACATCGTACTACGAACAAAGTTCAAATCTTTAGTCAGAAGAAACTGCAAAGCTCCAAAAATAAAAGAAGCACTCACATCAATGCCGAGGATAACAGCGCCCTCAGCAAGGAAGAGAGTCATATGACTAGTGAGATTGAACGGCGCCGTAAGCCAATTACCCGGCGGCACATTGAGCTGACCTCCACCCTTCTTCCCCAGCTTTGAAATTGCCATCACCGCCTTCTCAAATGCCGCCGTGTTGAGAGTGACCCCATCACCCACTCCTCCAAAGTCAGTCAAGTTAAACGACACGGGTCGTAGTTTCGGAAGGTGCTGCAACGGGAACGCCAGCCGGAAAAGCATAAGCCCACCAGCAGCGGCGTCCTGCTGCCAATAAAAGACAGTAAAGAGGAAAACCAGACAGAGGGCAATCAAGAGTGTCTTACGGGTCGAGAAGAAATTGGTAAAGGAGGGGATCCAACGGCGGTGTTGGTAATTAGTGGGTGAAATCGAGGCCCACCACCTTGGCCACCAGCATGACGGGCTCGTTGCGAGCGTTAACGGTTCCACCATCTAATCAAATCGTTTCGGGTTATCAGGTCGCTGGGGTTCTAAGAGATTTAAGTAGGGGTGCAGCATATGAATGATGGAAATTAAGAAACAGCGGTTCTTTGCTAAGAGGGATTTCGAAGTGTTAAAGAAATTTGATTGTTGGGAAACGGAGTGGAGGGTGGAATGGAATGATCAATTAGAAATTGGCTATGGGATTTGTCTTGGAAAGATGGGGATGGTTGAAGTACATTGGAAGGGAAGTGAGATTCAAACTCACTTTCATTGGGACGTCGGGGAAGTTTGTTTGGGACTAGGATCAGTCACAGTAGGTGGCATGAGAATTTGGTGCTACCTGTGTTGCTTTCTGTTTAGTTGACCTTCTTCTATTCAATATTTTTTTTTTTTTGACAAAATTAATTCCATAAGAATAAACAAATATATTTGATAAAATAAAAAATAAAAGATTATAACAATCAAGATGTCTATGTCTTGGGTATAAGGTGGTTAGTGAAATAGGTAAAGAGTAACAGTCAGTGGTGATGTGGATTACAAAATGTGGTAGGAAACAAACTACACCAAAATTTGACAAAATATTTTATTTGTAGAATATTAATGAATTAGTTGATGTGTTATTGAGATTATTAATGAATTTCTTTCTTCTCTAATTCATTTTATTAAATATTATCTACATACAAAATATTGAGTGTGGCTTTGACGTTGGGACAAAAACGAATTTCTATCTTATTTACATGTAAACAACCTTCGTTATATTATTATATTTTTATATGCATTTGAATTGATCATCAAAATCTCAATGCAAATATATTCTGATTTTAAAACTATGTTTGGTATAAGAATTTTGATGTGGAAGAAAAAAGGTTAGGGAAAAGAAAAATGAAATAAAAAAAATATAAAATCTCAATTTTATTGGTTGTTAAGAAACAATGAAGCAATGAATGGAAGAGATTGAAGGTCATCGAAATAGAAGAGACGTATCTAAGTAATTTTTCCTTTGTTTTCTTCACTATTTTGTGAAAGAAAAGAATTTTTCGTAATTATACTACATATTTTTTCACATATATATACGCATACGTATATATGTATGTCTGGTTCTGCCATCAAATGTAGAACCCAAACATCCAGGGTTGCAGACCCAATTGATTAAGCCCAACTTACTTACAAGCTTCAAATTGGAACATTATATCCAGACACGTCCGAAATCGAAAAACATATCCCATTGGCCCATTAGATCCAATCATAACAGATTATTATGATCCATCCACGCCCTTTCTGGATAAGCCACTTGGCTCTACCACCTTGCAAAATAAGCAAATTTCAAACAGACAGACAAGTTCACAACATTGAACATTCTTCCATGGCTCTAGCCATTGCTGCACCTACATTTTCGAGCTTCCCAATCAGGTCAGAAACTCTTGCTCTACTCTATCATCCTCTTCTGCTTGGTACATTTTGTTAGACTTGGTTTCTGAATTAAGTGATAAATTTTACTTCCTTTAAATGCCAGGGAAATACCAAGAAAATCTTCCCCAGGAAAGATTGGTACATTGTTGCCAAAACAACACAGCTTGAATGCGACAAAAGGGCCATCCAGCGTCTGTCAGCCACTTCCTCCCGACAGACCCCTCTGGTTTCCTGGTAGTTCACCTCCTGAATGGCTTGATGGCAGGTAATCCCTTCAACTTAGGGATGGGAATAATCATACTCTGTCATCTGAAACATTATCATTTTTAAATTTCGCTAATCAAACTTTTTTTGGACTCAAACGGCTAGACAACCTTCGAAAGAAGTTGCAGTTTTTTGCCATATCGTCTCAATTTAGGTGTGGGAATATTCTATTTAAACTCAAAAGGCGATTACAATTTAAAAGATATTTTGATTCTCAAATGGACAAAATATCATTGGAGTTATGATTGATTTTTGAATTTGAACAGAGTATTTGCAAATATTTCACAAAGAATGAGGCCATATAGTAAAATGCAATCCTTCTGAAAGTTTGTACAATCACAAAAAATAAAAAAAATAAAAAAAATAAAAAAAATAAAAAAATTTGGTCAGTGAAGTTCAGTTGGAAAGTGTAGCAATCCCCTTATTATATGATTATATCCTTCCGCACTTGCTGAATTGTACTATTATAGCTGATATTTTACAACTAAAATTTTTGTAGTCTTCCGGGAGATTTTGGATTTGACCCACTTGGATTAGGTATGCAAATCAAGTAACAAATATTTCAAATGCTTATAATTAGTCTTTGGTAACTAATGAACAAAAATTTTACACAGGATCGGACCCGGAACTCCTGAAATGGTTTGCACAGGCTGAACTAATGCACAGCAGGTGGGCAATGCTTGCTGTGGCTGGAATTCTCATCCCAGAATGGCTAGAAAGCCTCGGATTTATCGAGAACTTCTCATGGTACGATGCTGGTGCCAGAGAATACTTTGCTGACCCGACAACCTTATTTGTGGTGCAGTTAGCCCTGATGGGGTGGGTTGAGGGCCGGAGATGGGCTGATATGATTAATCCAGGTTGCGTTGACATTGAGCCGACATTTCCACATAAGGAGAAGCCGAAGCCTGATGTGGGATACCCTGGAGGCCTATGGTTTGATCCCTTCATGTGGGGAAGGGGATCGCCTGAGCCGGTTATGGTCCTACGGACTAAGGAGATCAAGAATGGGAGGCTTGCTATGCTGGCTTTTGTTGGTTTTTGTTTTCAAGCTGTTTATACTGGAGAAGGCCCTATTGAGAACTTGATGGCACATATTGCGGACCCTGGCCACTGCAATATTTTCTCCGTAAGTGCTCTTTTTAGTTGCGCAAAATTACACTTTTAGTCTCACGGGATGAGGATTTGCAAATGTAGTTCCAAACTTTTCTGATTTGTTAATCGCATTCCATTTTCTAAAAGAAAAAAAAAAAGAAACCTGAAATAAGTGAAATTATTTTTGCAGAATCTGGGACTAAATTTGCTCCAAATTTCAGTTAACAAATGGCCACACTTTGCACGTGCTTATCTCCATTAGAAAAATCCAATTTTGATTGAAGTTGCAAAATTTTCGTGAAATGAAGTGTAATTTACAAACCTTAAAAGCTTGAGACCCTTTTTGCAGACCCCATTGCCCAGGACCAAAAATACAATTTTGCCCTGAGCATGCAGTAATACAATTTCGCCTTGATTAATGTTTTTTCTTTTTCCTTATAATTTTTGCAGGCTTTTACGTCACAGTAAGCTTGTTAGCCTGACTTTTGAGGCAGGCACAAGTGGTAAGATTTGTTGGAACAATATTTCCTTGTAATTTTTACCTCGTAGCCAGTCTAATGTACATATGAAAGAGCAAGAAAATCTTCGAGTTTTTCTGTATGACCCTCAGTTTCGTACTGTTTATAGTTATAGATGTTAGCATCTGCACCATATATGAATAATATCTGTAGACGTCAAATTTTTCGTCCAATTGAAAAGCGATACGTATGAAATTATACATTAAATATCAATTAAATATTTCTATTTATTATTTTGA
>JACFYI010003689.1:85897-107142 GCA_014898755.1 Handroanthus guayacan
CTTGAAAATTGGAAATGTGTGTGAGAGTGTTGAAGGTTGAAACCTAGAGATCACAATACCAGTTTTCTGGTATTGAAATTGACACATTTAATACCTCGAATCGAATAAATAATACCTAGTTTCTCCAATATAATACTAGATTTCTCAATTTCAATACTGTAAGAACATGCGAAATTGATGATATAACCTCCCTCTTCTTTATCGAACACCCCTATACTTTGCATCATCTAGTTTAAGAGATATATTAGAACACATTAAAGTGTTATGAACACGATAAGTGTTAGAAAGATGGTAAACCCTTGAAAATTGGAAATGTGTGTGAGAGTGTTGAAGGTTGAAACCTAGGAAATGTTAGAAAGGAGCATATTTTTATTTGGACTTTACCATTTTCATCAAGGAGCTCTCTAATTTCCATCGTGAAGTGTAAGAGAGGCGTTAGAGCACATAAAAGTGTAGGAACATTTATATATCTTTGCCCATGCAATCAAGCAGCTTTATAATTTGCATCAACTATTATGTACTCCTTACGCTTGATATTTTGCATCAACTACTTTGCATCAAGTATCTTGATACTAATAGAGCATGTAAACGTGTTAGAATGTAGGAAAACCAATAGTTATTTGAGACGTGAAGAAGAATATTGAACGTTAGTACCTAATTTCCCAATGCAAGATTTTTTAGTACTTAATTATCCTTTTTTAATACCGAAATTAATGGGAACAATGCCTTATTTGCTTATTTTAATACCACTTGGATAAAAACCCACCAATATTGACTCGACTTAGTCTTCACACTTTGCATAAAATATTTTGATGTTTTGCATCTACAAGTGTAATATGGACAATAAATCACGTAAAAGTGTTAGAATGTAAGAAAACCCATGACTATTTGAGACGTGAAAATGAAATTTGAAGCGTTAGTACATAATTTCTCAATACAAGATTTTTTTAGTACTTAATTTTCAGTTTTTAATACCGAAATTCATAAAAATAATACCTTATGTGCGTAATTTAATACCGCTTGGATAAAAATCCTGCGAACCAATATTGACTCGACTTAGTCCTCACACTTTGCGTCAAGTATCTTGATACTTTGCATCAACGAGTATAATATGGATAACAAAGCACGTAAAAGTATTGTAATATAGGAAAATCCATGCCCATTTGAGACATGTAGAAGAATATTAAAGGATTAGTACCTAATTTCCCAACACTAGATTTTTAGTACCTAATTTCAATTTTCCATTTTTAATACCGAAATTCATGAAAATAGTACTTGAATTATCTAATTTAATACTGAATTTCGCCATTTTAGTACCGCTTGGGTAAAAATCCTGCAAACCAATATTGACTCGACTTAGTCCTCACACTTTGCGTCAAGTATCTTGATACTTTGCATCAACGAGTATAATATGGACAACAGAGCACGTAAAAGTATTGTAATATAGAAAAATTTATGTTCATTTGAGACATGTAGAAGAATATTAAAGGATTAGTACCTAATTTGCTAACACTAGAGTTTTAGTACCTAATTTCAATTCTCCATTTTTAATACCGAAATGCATGAAAATAGTACCTCAATCATCTAATTTAATACCGAATTTCTCAAGTTCAGTATCGCTTGGGTAAAAATCCTGCGAACCAATATTGACTCGACTTAGTCCTCACACTTTGCATCAAGTGTCTTGATGCTTTGCATCAACGAGTATAATATGAACAACAGAGCACGTAAAAGTATTGTAATATAGGAAAATCTATGCCCATTTGAGACATGTAGAAGAATATTAAAGGATTAGTACCTAATTTGCTAATACTAGATTTTTAGTACCTAATTTCAATTCTCCATTTTTAATACTGAAATGCATGAAAATAGTACCTCAATTATCTAATTTAATACCGAATTTCTCAAGTTTAGTACCGCTTGGGTAAAAATCCTGCGAACCAATATTGACTCGACTTAGTCCTCACACTTTGCATCAAGTATCTTGATACTTTGCATTAACAAGTATAATATGGACAACAAAGCATGTAAAAGTATTGTAATATAGGAAAATTCATGCCCATTTGAGATATGTAGAAGAATATTAAAGGATTAGTACCTAATTTCCCAACACTAGATTTTTAGTACCTAATTTCAATTGTCCATTTTTAATACCGAAATTCATGAAAATAGTACATGAATTATCTAATTTAATATCGAATTTTGCCATTTTAGCATCGCTTGGGTAAAAATCCTGCGAACCAATATTGAGTCGACTTAGTCCTCACACTTTGCATCAAGTATCTTAATACTTTGCATCAACGAGTATAATATGGACAACAGAGCACGTAAAAGTATTGTAATATAGGAAAATCCATGTCCATTTGTGACATGTAGAAGAATATTAAAGGATTAATACCTAATTTGCCAACACTAGATTTTTAGTACCTAATTTCAATTGTTCATTTTTAATACCGAAATTCATGAATATAGTACCTGAATTATCTAATTTAATACCGAATTTTTCTATTTTAGTACTGCTTGGGTAAAAACCCATCCCCATTCAAACTACACACAGACTGCACCTAAATTGTTAATTTAATACCTCAATTTGCTAAAATAGAACTGAATTTCTTCATTCATATTTGCAACCAAGATCATACAGAGTGTCTACATCAAACTTGCTCAACTAATCCTTAATTACGACAAACATAATAACAACAATAATACATACATAAATTTAAGTATTTTCAGTTTACTTCTTTATACAACAATCCACCTTCATGCCCCAGAATAGTTGCAGCCATTGTAGCATGATGTCCGTCAATCACACAATTCTTTGCATATGCCTAATACTCTTTCGTGTTTTGAGTGAAAGTTTCAGCCCACAAGCACATATACATGCAGCAATCCGAGCTCCCTATTTGTTGCCAGTTCTTTCGGCAATACACTTCGGGTTTTTCGATTTTATATCCAAATGAATGAAATAGGAAGCCGGATATGAATTTAGCCTAGAAATTAATGCACAATTTAAGTTAATATTTTTCACCCAAGAACGTTTCTGAAATACAAAAATAGAAGAAAGTGTTAATTGGACTTACGAAAACTTTGGCCGTTCCTTTGCTTTGGGGGCTCCACAAAGAATTCATGTGCGTGAACTTCTTCTCGACAGTATCAAACACAAGGAGATGCCAATGGGTCTTGCTATTTAATGGCATGATGATAAATCGATTAGAGTTCAAGATATCTATGGTCAATTTCTCTAGCATCTTACAGGCATTGCCCATCATCGTTCCCAAGAAACTATCAAATTCATCAACCGTCAATACACGCTTTTTATTTCTCTTCTCCAGTTGGTTCAAAATCTCAAACTATGAATATGCAATTAGTTAGTACAGTCTTTAAACAATAATACATACTAATAATACTTTAAAAAATGTACAAACATAAAAACTATACCATCACAACCGTGTCTATGGACCAAATACCGTGGCCATATTTTTCACGATATGATGGGCTGCATAGGATCCTCATATAGCCGTCAACTAGATCAGATCTCAGTTGATCACCAAACAATAGAGTGCATAACACATCGCCGTATACAAACAAATCAGCACCCTTCCACACGATTACACTACGTGCATAATATGACAATAAATTAACTCACATCAAGTGATCGTTATTACACATAATAACAAGTAATAATTATTACCTCAAATCATCTTTGGCCATAAATATTTCAATAAATCGACGCTCTTTCTCACTAACTTCTGCATGACCTTTAAAATTCGGATGTCGTCGATATGATTCCAATAATGAATCCGCAGATACAGTAGTCATTTCCTCATGAAAAACATAGAAATATAGTATTAAAATCAAATAATCCAGTATTAAAATTAAATATTGCAGTACTAAAATTAACTTCTATGTTATCAATCATAACTTACTATCTTGTGTCGAGAACGGCCTTCACGTGTTGCAACTTTTTATTTTTTCTGTGGTGTGGTGGTGCCAGGTGGGGTGATAAAGTTCTCGTCCTTTCTTTTCTTAGTCCTGTCTTACCGTCCTTGCACATCAATGACGATAGAAGAAATCAAATTGTCCAGCAAGGTAGCTTTTTCAAGACAAGGACTACTTATGGTATCATCTTCGGAGGCAGCTTTTTTCTCCGAACTCAACAAATTGCTGACCCCAATCTCCTCGTTTGTTGACTTATATTCCTCCTCCCTTGCACTTTTCTGTGCATCCTCTTCAATCTCATCTTTCTCTGTTTCATTTACTCCCATCTGGTCTCTAGCCTCTTTGTTTCCTTCCACTTGTTTTCCTTTTTCATTTAAATTTCCTCCCACATCCTTTTTATCAAAACCAGGGGCATTAAAATTATCATCATAAGCATATTTTTTGGTCCTCACAAACATTTGATATATCAAACTCATCCCATCGTACTTCAACGTCAACAAGACCATTCTCAACAAATTCAACCGCACCCTCTGCCTTCTTCCTAGCTTCATACTTTGCTTGCTTATCCAATAACGTAATTTTTTCTTTCAACTTCCCAATTTCCCTTTCCTTGTCTGACAATTTTATCTTCAAAGTACCAACATCAATAGAAACCTTTTCCACAGGCTCCTGTACGAGTGATAATCATGGTTGATCAAAATAAACTAAATCATAATTTCAATTTTAAAACAAAAATTTGTGTCAAGGTTTACCTGTATTAGTGTTAATAGTCTCTGTTCCTTAGGAAAAGGTTGAACTGGGAATACCTCGTCCCAAGATATTCCCTGAAACATTTCATCGGCTAACTTAATTATCGTTGGGATCTTGCTCTCACCCCAACAAAAAAATCATGGAACTGCTCGCAATGAATTGGGTGATTCCAATGAGGGTATATGCTCATAGATCCACGCTTACAAATTATAATAACAAGGGACAATTACAAACATAAGAAATGATGCAACAAAAATCAAATTTAATACTACAATTTACTTACCATCAAGCCAATGGTACATCCATTGAAATATCTCTTCCCACTGTTGGCTTCCAAGTGATTTTCATTTCACCTAACAAGAATTGATACACAACATCTCCCCAAGCATACATACCAATGCCATCTAAATCGTCTACATTTGGTAGAATAAACCTAGGGGTACTATAATTACTCATAGGAAAAAGAATACAATTAAAAACAAACAAAATATATAATTTACAAAAATCATCCACATCTTTTTCACCGTGCTTATCTGCAAATTCTAATAATTTAGTATAAATCTTCGAGCGAGATACGTTATGAAATTTCCTATCAAACAAACATTCCACCGTGTTCGAATCCATCTTTAACTCTACTTCAACGGGCTGACCTACATGTTGCATGCCTATGACTATCCCAAATTCCTTGGCAGTGAATGGGATAGCAATGTCGTCACCTACAACAACCGAGGCTGTCTGCATTTGAAATCTTCTAAGAATACCTTGCACTCGAGCAAATGAGCCTCCAAGTCTCGACATATCAAAGTACGATGCAAATGGAGTATTCTTTATTGCCAATTGTTGATTAAACGATATTTTTCCCTCAATTCTTCTATGGCATTACAAAAGTACAATGGAGAACACCGAGATTATATCTCGGAGTCTCCATCGTCTCCGGCTGTGCTCGGAATTTTTCTTCCCCTTCTAGGCTTTGCCATGAATTTTGGTACTGAAAATTTAACATTTAGTACTCAAATTAAATACAAGTAGTACCACATTTTAAGCAAATCCTTAAATTAAGCATGAAATTGATATATATACACATAACTACATAATTTCACATAACTACATAGTTCCAAGGAATTCCACATTTCCTCATACAAAACTACACAATTCTTTTATAAACTGTCATTTGCCTCCAAATAAATCAATAAATCAATAATTCAATATTTCTACCAAACAAATCCATAATTCCATATTTCATGCAAATCCACTATCCCAAATTCATAAAAATATGCATAACAGAGAATACACTCAAATGCACATTAACAAGAATTCCATCCAAATGCTCTCCAAATAACTATAACACAATAACAGAAAATACCCAAAATCAATTCCACCAAAAATTTTCAAAATACAAAAATAAATAACCCTACTTTCCAAAACCTAGATTTTCAAAACCCAATTTTCAGATTTGCATCCAATTTTCAGATTTGCATACTTCCTAATCAAAATGTCATTTCCCATCAACAAGTAAAGTTCATAATAATAGAGAAATTGAGAAAATCAAATAGTGAAATATCTTTCGAAAGTTATAAAAATGAGATAGGGGAGCGAACTATAGGGAGGATAGTTGCAGAGAGCGGCTCGTTCAACAGAGAAATAGGCGCCACCAGAGAAACGGGCACTACCAGAGAAGCGCCGAAGAACTTTCTTGCGACGACCACTTGCAGAGAACGAGAGAGTGAGTTGCAGAGAATGAGAGAATGATGGAAGAGAGGTGGGAATGGGAGTTGAAGAGAAGTGGCTTTTTTTGGTCTTTTCATTGTTAATATTAAGGGTAGTTTTGTCTTTTGGCTAGGAGTGGGGAGTAAACTCAAAAAATAAAGTTGCATGGGGAGTTCAGAGGAAAAAAAAATATGGAGACTGACAAGAAAAATAGAAGTTGGTTTAGGGATTTCTTTGAAATTTTTGCATTTTTTATTGGATTTTGAATTGCATCAAACTTAGATGTGGTTTTGATAAAAATAAACTTGAGGTTGTCATGTCAAATTTGAGTATGTCATTGATTGTCGGGTTGGTAGCACTGTTTTTAACTCTTGAGCCACTATATGACAAAATTGTCAAAAAATTGAATCTATGCAATTTAGCATAGTTAAAATCGAATCTATGCAATTTAGCATAGTTTACTGATGATCATAATGTGAAATAAAGGCTACTGGCCAAAACCTTTGAGCTATTTTATGATAAAATTGTCAAAAAAATCAAATCTATGCAAATTATCATAATTAAAATTATATATTATATGCAATCCAAAAATAAAAGAGACATAAAAGAAAGTACTTAATTGGGTTGGATTTTTTTGTTGGATTTTGAATTCCTGTCCGACTCAGGTATGGTGCAATACCCCAAGATTTCCTTAACTCGAAATTTACAAATCGATAATTTTATAAGTCAAAACGATTTCAAGAAAACGAGAGACGTTTTAATTTCAAAATCACGTGTCACACATCCTAAATACTTTATCTCTTTTGGGTTTCAAATTCTTTAACATTTCACCCCAATTAAACTCTATTTAATCTCAAATAATGGCTCAAAACATTCCCACAACTTTAGCCCACATATATACATATATGTGTATACACTAAACATTCCAGAGGGAATAGATATATACATATATCATATATATACACACACAAATCAGATCTTTCGGACTTAAAAAGGTATGGACAACCTTCCCTTTTGGTAAGATCACCATGGTGGTGGGTGGAAAACCATGTTCCAAATATGGGCTAGCTAACTACCCCACAAGTCCTCTCTTTATAAGTAGAAGTTGAACTTGTATGCCACACTTTGCCACTCCAACAAAATCTGAAAACTCAACTCCATTTTTCACTCCTCTCTTCTCTCATTCTCGGCCAAAACACAATACACACACTTGCACATTTAAAACTCAAGATTCAAAGGAAATTCAAGGGAAATCTTGGTGGTGCACACTTTACCATTGGGTAAGTAGAACTTGATTATGTTCATATGACTTTGATAATGAAAATTAGAGCTTGATACAAGTATTTATGACTTGGTTTAGGCATTGATGCGATTGATAAACTCGAAACTTGGAGTACTTATTCGAATCAAACTTAGGACTAAGGTAAGACTTATGGAACCTTGTCTCTCTTTTGGCATGCTTACACGTTCCTTCAAGACTTGTGGTTCATGCTATGTTGAGCTTATATTATTTCAAGTATGTCGTTCATTATTGTTTAAATCTTGTTATTTTGACTATTGTTGCCGTTCGTATGAGCTCAACGTATTGAAAATTGTAATCTATTGTATCGTGATTGTTCTTGATACTCTTCTTGTACTTGGACTAAAATCGTAAATGGAACTATGGACTAAATAAGGACGATTTGATGCTAAAACTAAAAGAAACGGGGAAAATGGACTTAAAACGATGTATTTTAACTCGGTTTTTATTCTTTAAAATTCTTCGTTCAAACTCTTGAAACGATGATTTAGAAATATTTATGGACTTAAGAGAACCCTAAAAATATAATTTTGAACCAAAAATTAAAAGAAAATAAAAAGATGAAAAAACAAAATTTCGGATGAGAACC
Organism: Handroanthus guayacan; assembly: GCA_014898755.1. NCBI lineage: Eukaryota > Viridiplantae > Streptophyta > Magnoliopsida > Lamiales > Bignoniaceae > Handroanthus > Handroanthus guayacan. Next base: position 94,183 of record JACFYI010003689.1, read on the forward strand.
GGCCCTCAAGCGCTCAAAACACGTGCTCAAGCACTCGGCTAGAAACATCAAATTTCTATTTTTTCAGAACTTCGGCGCTTAAGCGCCCGAAAAATTTTCTTGTTATGTTTTTCTCCAAAAGCTGAGCGCTCAAGCGCTCACTCTTGGGGCCAGGTCTCCTCCAAACACGCGCTCAAGCCCCCGTTCAAAACATTTCAAATTCGTTTTTACGATTTTTACGTGTGTTCAACCTCGTTTCAATAACCCAAAACCATATTACGTTTTCTAAATTAAAATTTTAGATTTTATACAATGAATCATCAAGTCCCTAAGTTCGAGTTTTCACGACTTGTTTCAAACGATAGGATTGACTTAAATACTGAATCAATTTGTTACCACTCTTAGTCAATCAATCACTGTGCCGTCATGGCTTACCGATATACCGTAATGATTTGATCGTTCCTGAATCGAACTGAATGTTACTATTGGGCCCTGGGGATTGATGGGGGTATCCGATATGGGCAATATCGGATTGACTATTGGAACCCCTGAAAATCCCCTACTGTTGGATAGACTGGATGAGCCCTGGAGTTTATGATTTCAAAAGTCTAACCTAAAGCACATGGTTAGTCGACAAGTGCTTTTACTGTATGGCTCTCCTTGAGCGATGGCTCAAAGAAGCAAAACGAAGGGATAAGGATAAATTTGTTTGAAGATATAAGGGTGATAGATCTACCAAACTGCTTGATTCAGCTATATGTGACTCGAATGTGATTAATATTTACTGTTATCGACTTGAATCAATTGACATGACTGTACCATACTGTTTACTGAATCACATTCCTATCCTTACTATTTTGCTTATCATTGTACTCTCCTATTCCTACTTCTCGCTATGAGTTTTACAGGGTCAGTGGACTCATGATTCCATATTATAATGTAGGTTCTTAAGTCAGATTTGATAGACTGAAGCTACGCATAGATCGTGGAACTCTTTTTTGAGATAATGTACTTGTTAGGCCTGTTTTGCATACAATTGTACAGACTGAACTGTTAGAAATTGTGAATGGCCTATTTTGTTTAGAGCGATTGAATTGTAAATTGTATTTTGAAATTTGGACTTGTAAGAATGATATTTTGATATTATGGCATGAATGGTTTATGTTATAGTTATTGTATTGATTTTAGATTTCCTGTCCGACCGCGAGTGACGTCTCGGTTCACGAGGCGGAATGCTATCGCGATCAGGGGCGTTACATATGGTTTTGATAAATATAAATCTTATAGCTAATCATGTTGAATTGGATTATGTACTTTGATTATTTGGTTCTAGTAGTATTGTTTTTAACTATTGAGCCACTATATGACAAAATTGTCAAAATAATCGAATCTATGCAATTTAGTGTAACTAAAATTATATATATCATATGCAGACAATTTAGTGTAATTAAAATTATATATCATGTGCAGCCCAAAATTAAAAAGAGAAGTAGAAGAAAAATACTTAATAGCGTTGGACTTTTTTGTTGGATTTCGAATACATGGTTTTGATAAACATAAATCCTATAAGTTATCATGTCTAATTTGATTATGTACATTGATTATTGAGTTCCAGTAGCACTGGTATGACCGAAATCCGATCTATTAACTGCCCCAGTTTTAGCATAAACCCAAAATTGAAATTAATACAAAAATAGCAGCTTTTATATAAACTAGCAATTATTACACGCGGTTCTCGCGCACATAAAAGTTTTGGTCATGAAATATTATCCATACCTATATATATATTTGAAGTTGGCATTTGACATAAATTGAGAATTTTGATCGTGAATTCTTATAATTTTGAGTTTTTTTAATAGGATAAAAAAGAAAAATGATCTTTTCAAATTCAAATTTTGATCACATTAAATAATATAAAAAATATATGTAACCTTGATAAAGATTTCAACTTATAAAATAAATTTGAAATATTTAAAAGTAATAGATTATTATCTTACAAATAAGTTCAAATAAAAAAAATATTTATAAACACAAAATGAAGTAATTTTATTGTCATAAATCATCTTATATATATATTTCATTTATCTTGCAGTTGCTTTATATGCAATTTTTTTCATTCTACAATTACTTTTTGTTCATTACTTCTTTGCTCCCTATTTCTCAGAGTTAAAAAGAGTGATGAAAGATGTATATCGTCTGGTGAAATGATGATAACTTGCAACTGGAAGCAACTATGCAAATCTGTACACTACTTTGAATTGGTAAAACTTGAGGCTCATTTAATTATAGAGAAAAGTATATTAAGCCACCCAAACTTGGGGTCTTTTCATACTTTGCAACCTAATCTGAAAAACATGACACTTTGCTACCTGAACTTAAAAGATATTTTGATGGTGCGACCTAAATTGAATTTTAGGTGATGTTTTCCATTGGGAGTTGTTCCCACATGGCTCATGGGTGAGATTCATGGCAAATTTGTCATTGTAAATTAACAATTGTTTACTAATATTATTATTCTAAATAAACAATCTAAATAAAAAAGGAAAAATTTCTTGCAAAATAAGATTTGAAACATGTCATTCACCCCCCCTCCCCACCAAGAACACCAAGACCAGAAAAAGCTTCTTCACCATGTTTGAGGAAAAAACAAGTGATTTGCTGTCACAATTATGCCATTGTGGAAGAAATGCTTGTAAGAAGACTTCATGGACTGATCTCAACCCGGGGAGAAGGTATTGAGCTTGTGAAAATTTTCGGGTAAGTTTGAATACAACTTTGCTAATTATGGTTTTGTTTTGGATTTGGTTGGGCGATGATTTTCTTTTATTTTTTTGAAATTCTAAGGTTAAAAAATTTTGAGTATTGGTCATGAAAATTAGGTGTTTTGGGATTGACAATTAGGGGTTATGATTCTTGATTATGAAATTGGTGGGTATGTTTCCCGAAATCGATCAAATAATTCCTGATTTTGAAATTAGGGTTCCTGGTCTTGAATTCGAAAACTATGATTCTTAATTATGAACTTTCTGGGTATTTTTAATTTCTTTATTATTTGCCATTTTCTTGTCTAAAAATTGAAAAATTTTGCTTGTTCTTAAGAACCTGGAGGATGCTTTTATTTTATTTAGATTGATCCGCCAATGTGTAGTAGATCAAGACAAATAATCCCTGACTTACTCTGACGAATTAACAAGATTGAACATAAACTCAAGAAGGTTGAAGATGCAATAAAACATAAAAGGAGAAGAGAGAAATGGCTGTGGGTGGTATTTGTTTTATCTTGGGCATACATGTACCTAATTATATGAGTTCGCATGTAAGTTTAGTGCAAGTGAGGCAAGAATGTGTAATGTAGTGCTATCTTTTGTAATGAACTCATTTTGTAGCCCTTTTGTATCATTTCTTGACAAGGTCACTGGAAAATACTGAAAGCAATTGAACAAGCTATGGTAAAAAATTTAACTTCTAATATTGGAAAGAAAGGTTAAAACTTAAAAAATTGGACATAATCACTTGAAAAGTATGTCACAAGCAATTGACAAAGTGGACATACCACTGTATCACACAGCTACAATACAATGCCCAAATTAAACACAATGAACACAACAAAGGAACAATGAAGACAACACCTGAAGATGAATTTGAGCACAATAACATTTCCCATTTTATAACTAAAATCATCATCATCAATACATTGTTTCAGTATCAACCAATAACAACAAAAATAAAGTGCAATACAAGTACTCCTGACAAGACAAAGTATCATTTTGTTGGATTATTAACATTGACAAAAAAGTAGTAAATATACTCTCATAAATACACTCTACTTTTTACAATGGAACATCTTCTTCTGAATCTCTAACAACTTTCTTGCCCTTGCTCTTATTTGGTTGCTCAACATTCCTTTCACTGTTGAATCTCACATCTTGAATTATAACACTTCCACTAGGTACCCAGGGAGATTTCACCAAAGCACTTGAGTATTTAGTTCCTGGAAGTATTTCCTTAGTTTTGCTTTGAACTTTTTCCTTAGGTTTGCCTGTTATAGTGCTTGGTATTACATCAGCAACCTTGCTGCCTGGCATTGAGTCAACAGCCTTACTTGTAGTGGATATATCTTTTCTATGCACTTATTGACCAAACAATGTACTTGAAGTGAAATCTACCAACATTCACATAAAACTCATAGTTGAAAAAGAGAGTGAAATCAAATTGTCAACTTATACCTGTAATTTCCTTCTGACACCTAGTGTTTTGCTTGAGGTCTGCACTTTCTACTTCTCACCCTTTCCAGCTTCTTTTGGACTTGCATTTGCTATGCTTCTTGTGACTCGTTGGGTATTAAGATCTCTTCTAATGCTCCTGGTTGCTCTTGAAAGAGTAGCAATTGCATTCACTTGCTTTAATCCTTTGCCTTGATAGTAGGAATAACAATTGCTTTTAACATTTATATTTAAAAAAAAAAAAGATATAAGTGATCAAGAGGTTACCCTTGTAGATGTTTCTGTACTCTTTGAAGGAATATCGCTCAAACTTTTTACGACTCCTTTATTAGCTGCATTTTCTTTTCTCTTACCTCATTTTCCTTAAATGTATTAAAAATATTAGATTACAACAAAAATATAAAAGATGTTTGATTAAGTTAATATCATGTTAAATTTGGAAATGCTTCTGCCACCAATTTAGCTACTGAACATGTTACAGTTTTCTCAGCTGTAGTTGCCTTGTTTTTTCTCTTTTTGCACTGAAAAAAAAATTAAAAGAAACTATAAGTAGTGACTTGGTTAAAAGACACATTACAGTAAAAGATTAAAAGATTTAACCTTATCTGAAATTAGTCCAGGAATCTCCAATCCCTCATTTTCAATGTGACTTGATTTCTTTCTTTAACGTCCTCTTGTATTACGCCCTTCAGAAGGACACAAAGAACATGTCATAACACTACATTTCTTGCTCGGTTTAGTGAAGACTTTCTTCTTTCGAGACATGGCCTTGTCCTCTTCAAGTCTTTTTCTTCTCTTATTCTTCATTGGCCTCCTTGGCATCTTTTCAATTCTTGGAGGTAGCAGAGGAGTCAAATCTAATTTTGGTCACATATCACTGCCTTCTAGAGCTCCTATAAGGTTTTTGTAACACTCGAGGAATGTTTTCCTCTTGTAGCAATCATCAACATACTCTTCAGGACTATAACTCGTGTAATATAGTGCACAAATGGCATGTGCATAAGGAATACCAATTAGCTCCCACCTTCTACAGCTGCATGTTTTATCTCCCAGTTGCAATTTAACTCTGTTTCCATGGTAGCTTTCAATTTTAAATTGGTCCTTCCCATTCTAGGGAGCTATAAAATCCATTGATTTTTTTTTTTTCAATTCTTCAAGAATCTTGGCTATCTTTGGACATAATTCCCCACCAATGTATCTCTCTATATGGTCTCTCCTCATATGAACTCTCTTTATCAAACTCAGCCTTATAATCTCCAACATGCTTGCAATTGGTTTACTCCTTGCTCTCGATACCAAAGCATTAAAACTTTCACTCATGTTGTTCAACAACATATCACATTTTGAAAGGTTGCCAAAGTGAGATCTATACCCATAGCACATAATAAAATTCCACCATAAGTTATTTTCAAATGAGAACCACTAAGAGAATTTACTGGCCTATTTCCTTCAAGTAACCCCTTCTTCAATGCCCCCCAACAAATCTAAAATCTTTTAAACACTAGTTGACCCCCTATTAACTTATATTTGATCTTAACATTTGTTCCCGGATTAGTCTTCTTAATCTTTTTTGTATATGACCAAAGTAAACCATATTTATCAGTGTCACTACCACTACTTAAGGATAAGACCTTTCTTTTTGCCCTATATAGTTGAGACATATTAAAATGCAATTTCACATCTTTTTGCATTATTATCATCATTGAATCAATCGGCCAATTGGGATTACTCCAGATTTTATCCTTGTATTTGGAAGCCAGAAACCTAGAATTAGCGTGTGACACCCTTCATAACCTAGGACATTAGTGCTTGAGATGATAAGTTTTCATTTGGATAGTATCCTCATTTTGAACTTTGGAAGCATAAATCATCCATTTGCAAGTTTCATGCTTACATTTAGCTTGTACTTTGTTTTTGTGACTAATGGCGAATTTTACCTCCTTGTCATGATTAACTGAATGTTGCTTTACAGCTTGCCTAAGGTAGCACTATCATTGAACACATACCAAGTTCAAACTTAGGATCATTGCTATCTACCCTTGTATTGAAAATTGGATGACCTCTATGTATGTTATCTCTCACCTTGCTGCCCTGCTTTCCCCTTCCCTCCTAGCTTGTTGCCCACTAGGTAACCTTCCCTACTCAACCTCATTGTCTATATTCAGCTCAAACAACACACCATCATCAAAGACCTCATACTCAGTGCCATTTAAGTTTTCAGAATATTCAAAATCTATATCCAATGATTGATTCCCATCCCTTTTGCTACTTATATTTGAGTCAATCACATCAGGATCAAACTTTATCTCCACATCTTCATTCTTAACCTGGCCTAAACCCTCACTTGCACTATCTTTTTCTGCTACCTATCCATGCTCTGTCTTTCTTGGTCCTCATCCCCACACCATGTATTTATATCATCACCCTCAAGGCCCACAACAGTACCCCCACACTGTGTATCTTCATCCTAACCCTCAATTCTAATAGCAGTTTCCTACCCTTTGTATCTATTTGATCCCTACCCACGACATTGACATCTTGCCCAACCTCTATAGTCTCATCTATTTCATCACTACCCACACATTGTTTATATTGACCAACAATCTCTAGACTCTCATCTATTTGATCCCTACCCACAATAGTTTCAATGCTAGGTTATCCTACATTTTTTTGAATGTTTAGAATCAATACCAGGGGCTGAAGAAATTTGATGATCTACAAACACCCCCACTATTCTGGTTTCATATATGAAATTATATAGATTAATAGCATCTATATCATCTTTCAATATAATCAAGCCATCAGTATCATTAACAACAACACCACTAAAATAATAAATTAAAGAACCCTCTAACCTAATTTCAATAACCATACTATTTATCTCAATTAGTGACATCTCATCTGGATTACAATAATCAATGTGATAATCTGCCCTCCAAAATAACTAGGTTTTCCAAAATTAACAATTTACCACTATGATGCATCCTATTGTAAAAAAATCAGAATTTTTTTACTTGCCATATAATTAAAAAAGAAAAAGAGATTCCTTTTCAATTCAACACTCAACAGTTGCACATCACATAATTAATTAGTAATTATTAGTAAAATTGACCTTTCACATTCTCAATGGGCAGTGAGGTCCATAAATCACTTAGAATAATACAACATTAAAAGTATACGAATAGCACTAGACCAAATATAGTGGGACCAAAAATAGTATAAAGCATTTTTTAAATATTTGAAAAATGAATAAAATAACAAAATTACATGCAAATGGTCCATCTCATCACCAACCACACTTAAACCACCATCAGGATAGTCGACAAAGCAGATAAAAACGGCCAAGAAAGTGAAAGCCACATAATAAAGCCATGTGCATGTAGACAGAAAACGAAGCAAGGCAACAGTATAAAAGTTGGAAATACTTACCATAATCTGGTGCGATCCTTCATTTGGGTATTTAGGGTTCGTACTCCGCAAAACCCACCCCATTGTGCTTTTATAAGTTGCTTCAATTCTTTAAATCTAGGGTTTAGCTTTTAAGATTTGGGGAAAGTGCTTTGGGTTTAGGGTTCAAACTTTCTAGATTTAGCTTTGCAAGTTTTTGGACAATGGTTCAACTTTATGGTAGAGACTTTGGGTTATTCAAAATTAGGGTTTTTCTTCTTCAATTTTGGCAATAGAGAAAACGTTGGGAAAGAGTGAAAGTCAAGAAGGAAAAGAAGCCACTCATTTGTACATTTCATCCCTCGTAAAAACGTTGTTAAGATAAAAATGTTTTTCAAATTATCTTTCCCTTATTAATTACTAAATATGCTGAATTTTTTTAAATGTCAATTTTGCCCTTAGTGATCAGTTACTCATGAAAATCGGGTGGAATATTCTCTCAAAATGTGCTTTTAGGTGGCTTTGTGGAATATCTTTTTAAGTTCAGATAACAAAGTGTCATGTTTTTTACACTATGTTATGAAGTGTAAAAAAGCCTAAAGTTTGGGTGGCTTAATATACTTTTCTCTTAATTATGTGTTTTCTTTGTATATTGATTTCATGATAATTTAACAGGAAGAAGTTCTTCCATTGAAAAAGTAATAAAGTAAGGTATTATTTCTCAATATGCTGAGGTTCTTATGATAGAGGATTTCCCTAGCTCGAGGTTTGAACTTGTGTCATATTGTAATAAGAGGATAGCGTTAGCAATTATAACTTAACCTTACAATAGTTTGAGTTTGTTCACCAATATTGGTTCTATAGTTTTTAAGATAACTTTCTTGATCAAAATATTATGGCTACATTTTATTAAAAAAATTAGTGCATTTTGAGTTAATGAAATTGTTATTTCCTTGATAGTTTATAATTTAAAATATAATTTTACAAATAATTTACGATATAATTTCATTCTTTTCTTCTTTTAATTTATTTAATTTATGAAAAATTTCTATTCTTCAACTCTCTCTCTCTCTCTCTCTCTCTCTCTCTACGTACACACATAGGCACACACATATACATATTTGTTTGACTCATTTTTTATTTCTTTGGTTTTTAATTTTTTAACTTCGTTTTTTATTTAATTTTGTGATTTTACATGATGAAAGACATTCTTTGATGTTATACAGCTAGTTTTCTCTCTCCAACCATTGTAAATTATATTGTTTACTTTTATGATAAGGGTATTTTTTGGTAGGATGAGCTGGATTCAACTTCAAGGGTCCATGTCGAATAGCTAGAGATCAAGTGAGGTCAACTCGTAAGGAAGCAAACATGTTAGGCTAGTGGAGTGTGCCCTCCGCTAAGACCCTCCAAGGCTTAAGTCAGAATCAAACTGGGGGGTTGAGTCAATAATAGCTAAAGGGCATTGGTTGTCAAGAGAATTTAATGTGAGTTAAGATGGTAACCTGGAACTCATAAATGAACCTTGTATCTATAGCAGTTGAGCTCAAGGGTTAAGGTGCGGAAATCTCTATTTTGTCCCTTCTTGGATTAAGGTCACTCTCGCTAGTGATGATGATGTCACAAAGCCTAATCCGTCATTAGCTCGACTCGACAGAATGGAGACTAAACTGAATACGTCAAATATGTCTCTGAAGAGTTGATTTGGTAGGGTCAACCATACTTTAGGCATGGGTCTCATTAAATGAGATTGGCAGGAGCATTTAATGAGACTTATATTAAGGTTAACATCACTATTGTCGATCTTGCTTTGGGCTCAAAGGCCATCCACATCGTCCCATCAAGGTAAGGAGGAGCGACTAATTTGTTTGAATCTCGAGTTGAGATGTGGACGTTGAAATTCCCCACATCATGAGTCCCCCGCTTCCCAGTCAGTGATCTCGAAGACAAGAAGTGGAATAGGTAGAAAGTGCTATGGAAATCGATCGTAACAAGTTTGAGTGAAACACATTTAATGTAATCGAGCTCTTCCCTAGAGGTCGAAGAGTTTTCGAAGAGTTTGTTAGGGAAGAACACGATTTACGAAGCAATGGGTAACTGATGGCAGTGCAATCATTAGCTAATTGCCAGTCACCATTGACCCTTCAACTTCCTTGCTACTCCTTTGTATAAATAGCCTTGTTCATTTGCTATGTTCACTTCTATACGAATGTTAGAGCTATTCGACCTTACGATCAAACAAGTGATTTCTCAAGAACTTTTTGAGCACAAATACCGTCAATCTTTTGGGCAATTTTCTCCTTTTGGGTTCATTTTATTTTTGTTTAAATCTTTCATCTTACACGAGTATAAGCTTGGGCGTGTTACGGGTGGGAGTGACGAGTCTGCTAAGTCGAGAGAGTCGAGTCGAGTCAAGCAATATTGCATCTTTGTCTAGCAGTTTGATCTCTACATGCTCGAGTGAGACATCCTTTGCCAATATAATGGTAATGGGACCAGACCTCGAGGCCCCTGTGGTATTGATCAAAGAGAAAGGTTGGTTCTGGCTAATAAAGGTTAGAGATAGTACCACGTCTGTAATCAAAGCACGGGGATATGGAAGGAGGTCGACATCATGACTCTTTCAGTTTGCAAAAATGCCCTAGGAAACGGGAGGCAAAAGGGGAGGAAGTTGAACCCCTTGTTTAGTACGAAAAGTCGATCATAGTCGAAGAAGTGAGCACGTACTAGACCCCATTCTATTATAGCAAGATAAGGTCGACGCTAAGGCAAAGGGACGTCACTAAGATCAAAATCCTCCATCGAAATTTCTATTAGACTATCCTCATCTTTCAAAATATCTAATACTTCCTTAAGTTCAGGTCAAAAATCATCCATGACGAAAAAACATGATGCCAAGTGAAAGAGGAAATGAGTTACATAGGTGAACATAGTGCCGCTACCAACTTGATGCGTAAGAATCACACAAGAATGAGAAAGCATGAAGGTAAAGACACAGAAGATCTACCAAAAAAGGATAATGCATGGGTAGATATAAGCAAAATCATAAAACATAAAAATAAAAGAAATGCAATCCTAGTTAGACAGAGCTGACAATGTTCAAAGATGGAGAGATTCTCCATGGAAGCTAAGGAAAATCACCCAGTCTCACAAAAAAAAAAAAAAAAAAAGAACTAAAGAATGGAGATAGAGGACTCTCAAGAGAGGGGACTCTCTTGCAGAGAGATTATGATGCCTAATCCTTTTCACTAAAATATGTTGATTAAGTAATCTGCACCCAGTTATGAACATTGCTATATGACATACATATTTGGACCAAAATCTCAAAGATGGTAGGAAAGTTATCACTTCGGATCTTGGTAACAAAAAGTCAAAATTTTTGTTCATGGTGTTTTCCTTTTTTTCCCTTGAATTGAAGAATTGAACCAATATTTATTCAAGGAAAGTTATAATAATATTAACAAAAACAAATCGTTTTATTTTGAAGAATATTGAGATCATGGGAATTTTTTTCCTCCTTTGATATGCAAAAATCATCTTAGAGAGTGACATCAACATAGGTATGATCCACTGGGCATAGGATGGGACTGGGCAAGTTATGAACTTGGGGTACGTCTTGGATTTACTCAAGCTTCACGGGCTGAGTTAAGGGTTTGTTCAAACTCACCCCAAGCCCACCCTATTATCAGTCCCAAACATGCTGAATGTGCATAGATAATACTTATTGGTTAGAATAAGTCAACATATTGTACTCTTGCTCCCAACCCTAACTAATAGCAGTAGCATTTAGAAAACTAATTTGAACCGATCGGTTTTCCACCGCAAGGTTACTTTGAGAAAGAGAATTAATCATATCCGAGGCCCTATGATGAGCATGGGAAAGGGCATGAATCGAGACAGGAGCTTGAAAAGGTTGTCACATATTATTTGCCAATATCTTTAAGTCTACTAATCCTACATTGGCGGATATGGATAGGGTGCTCAGTGTGGTCCAGCCTAGATTTACTGACAAGATAAATAAAAGACTCCTTTAGCCATATATGAAGAAGGAGGTTTATCTTGCTCTTAAAGCTATGAACCCCTATAAATCCCCAGGTCCCGACAGTATGCCAGCTCTGTTCTTCCAACGATATTCGCATATTGTTGGCAATGATGTTTGTGGTTTTGTCCTTGATTTTCTGAATAACAATTCCCTCCCTAGCACCACAAATTATACTTACATCGCACTTATTCCTAAAACCCGTATTTCCCAAAACATGACTTAATTCTGCCCTATTAGCTTAAGCAATGTTCTTTACAAACTTCGGTCCAAAATGACCACTAATAGGCTTAAGCTTGTCTTAGATAATCTCATCTCTCCAACCCAATCGGCTTTTGTCCCCTAGAGGCTTATTACTGATAATGTTTTAGTGTCTTACGAAGTCAATCATTATATCAAAAACAAAACTAAAGGTGTTGAGGGTTGCATGGCGGTTAAACTTGACATGAGTAAAGCCTATGATCATATTGAATGGCATTTCTTGTGAGACATGCTTGTTAGATTAGGTTTTGCCCCTAAATTTGTCGATTTAATCATGCTTTGTGTTACCACTATATCCTATTCCTTTTTACTCAATGGCTCCCCTATTGGATTTATTCGTCTTGATAGAGGTCTCCGTCAAGGGGACCGACTCCTACTTATCTATTTCTTTTTTGTGCTGAAGGTTTAATATCTTTAATTAAGCAGGAGAAGCTCACTAGACGATTCACTTGTATTTCAATTTCTCGGAATGCATAGGGTATCTCTCACCTCTTTTTTGCAGATGATACATTCTTATTTAGCAAAGTAGATACAGATTTGGTGCACGCGATCCATCACATCCTGAGTAACTATGAGAAAGCATCTGGACAACAAGTCAATAAGAAGAAGTCTTCCATCGTGCTTAGCAGGAACACAACTGATCCAACTCGAGGGCACATTGCGGAGATCTTAGGTTTTCAAGTGGTAGCAAAACATGAAAAGTACTTAGGATAATCAGTTGCGATGGGAACCTCTAAATGGTCGGTCTTTAGCTACATCAGAGAGAGGGTTTGGCAACGTCTATAGGGGTGAAGTGAAAGACATTTATCCATAGTTGGAAGGGAGATTCTGATCAAATTGATCGTTCAGGCTATTCCAACCTATGTCATCAGCTATTTCCTACTGCCTAAGAGCCTTTTGCGAGAGGTGGAAGCCATGGTTAGGAGGTTCTGGTGGAGCTTGGGTAGAGGCAAGAGGATAGCATTGGTACGCTAGGATAAGTGCTGTCAACCAAAACGAGAAGGTGGACTGGGTCTTAGGGATTTTCACATTTTTCATATTTCTCTCTTGGCAAAACAAGGTTGGCTGATT
>JACFYI010003689.1:115440-128137 GCA_014898755.1 Handroanthus guayacan
GGGGTGTAAACGGATATTAAACGAACTGGATATACTATTTTCGTATTCGTATCTAGTTAATTAAGTTAGTGGATATGGATATCCGTATTTATCTTCTGATGGATATTGAAAAGATAATATCTTTATTCGTATCCAATGACTATTAAACGAATTCAGATATATATTTATTCATTTATAGTTATATGCATTTTTAAATATCTGTACTTGATTGTAATTATTCAAATCGAGTTTGCATCTGTATCCAAATGTTATTTTTTATACCCATCATTTATATATATATATATATATATATATTTCTTTGGATATCCATATTCGATTGGTTTAATTAATTTAGCAAGACCAAATAAATACAACTTGTAAGATAAGAAGACTAAAAGTTCATAATCTAATTATATATAATATTTAAAATATATCACAAAATGTTAAAATATATTAGTCCAATAATATAATATGTATAATTTTTTAAAATATTATTTAATATATATAAAATACAAGGATTTGTTTATAGAATATCTTATATATAGAAACATTTTAAATATTATTTATTCCATATGAATAACGGATATATCGAATATATAAATAGATATATCAGACGGATATGTATCCCAAGCGGATATTAAACAGGTCGAATACGTGATTACCATATTCGTATTCATTTATGATTGAATATCTCCTAATCGAATACGGATAATATCTGTTTTAAATAGATACAAATAATGTCTAGTATAAACGAATACGAATGCAGGGGCAATCGACCTTAGATCAACTATAGCAAGAAAAACCCTATCTTGTAAAAAAGATCAATTTTTTGCAATAAAATAAAAGGGTAATATTATCATTTCAAGGGTCTAAATAATGTAAAATGATGGTCGGGGGAGGAGAGATAATTAATTTTTTCACATGATTTTATATGCTAATTAATTTTGGATCGTGCTAAATGCAGGTCACTTTAGACAATTTTGTCTCTAACTCCATGTAACTAACCACCCCCTTATTTTTCTCTCCTGACTCACTCACCCGCCACCCCCAATAGGGTGGTATCAGTTTAGCGGCACAATATTGAAGTTTCTTTCGTTCCGCCACAACAATTGTAGAAATTTAGTCTTATATCGGTCACAAATCATTGTATTTCATGATTACGCCATTCCGTTTAGGGCGCGAAGAACATAATGACAGTTTTTTTTCCCTCTTGAATCTTGTGAAATAATACATAAAAAAAGTTAAAAAAAACATAAAATATCGAATTACCATAGTTTTGCAAATATTTCACATTTGATGGGAGATTTATTGTTGAGATTTTTGAAAAATGGAGAGCTTTTTTCTCTTTTTGGATATTTTGAATGTTTGGATTTAAAGAGAGAGAGAGAGAGAGAGAGAGAAAAATTGATAAGAGGTGGGTGGCTAATTATGTAGGGTTAAAAAATTGATGGGAGGTGGGTGGTTAATTATGTAGGGTTAAGGGTAAAATTGTCTAAAGCGACCTACATTTAGTAAAAGTTGATCTACATTTAGCAAATTCGTTGATTTTTCACATGGTTCGATTTGTCAATTGCATATAACACATGGGATATCTTGCAAAAAAAACTCAAGGGTAATATTATCATTTCAATAGTCTAAATAATGCAAAATGATGGTTGGGGTAGGTAAGCTACTTAATTTTTTCACAGGATTTTATATGCTAATTAATTTTTTACAAGGTTCGATTTGCTAATTACGTATTACACAGGGGTATTTTGCAAAAATCTCTATGTGAATAAGAAGATCGAATGGCCGGAAACTTCTGGTACAAAATTAAATGGTTTTTTCATGAGCGTACTTTGTGTGATCTTTAATTGTCAAATAAATTTTGTCAAATATCAATGAATGTCAGAGATCTCGTGAAATTTTCTAATTAGTACAAAAACTCTCCATCTTGACAGTTTGCCTCACGCATTTAAAATGCGATTGTACATGATTTTGTGGTAGCAAATTAAATTGCCCATTTTACTCCCAAGCATAAGCATGAGTAGTTCCATATTGTATAAAACTAGCAAAAGAATCCTCTGTTATGTAAAATTGGCACGTGGAAGATGATAGAGGTTCTTTTTTTCTTTTTTCTTTTTTTTGGCATATATTTTTTTTCTTAAATAGGTTAAATGAGTTTAGTTATATTTTATTATTTTAATAATGTCTTTAATATAATTAAAATACTGATATGTTTTGTCTAATTATTTTTATTTCTCTTATTTGAAAGTCTGATCTTAAAGAAATTATCGGATATTCTTAAATCCTGAATACATTTAACTATGTTTAAATTTATTTTGGGTAATTTAAATAAAAAATTTATAGTGGTTCCAAAAATAATAAATTTGCATTCTTCTAAGAAATTTTTTTACCCTAGAATTATCTAAAGTTCGAATTATGTATATTTATTAGTTTTAAAAAGTAAAATTCTATTAAGATTAATTAAAATGCTACAAAAAATCTAAATTATAAGAAGTTTTTTTATTTTTATGCAATATATATATATATATATAAACAACACCAAAATTACACCCTCATGGTCAATACACAGGATTATTAACGTAAGAATGACGATGGGGGTGATGAGGATAATTAATTTTTACACATGATCTATTTATGCTAATTAAGGAAAAAGAAAAAAAAAGGATTATTTTTACCAATTAAATAATACGAGACAGTAAAGTTCAAAATTCTCAAAATTAAGAAACAACATCTTCATTTTCTAGATATAATAATCGATCTTCTTCCCTTGACTTTTGAAAGGTTTGCCGATGATGTAATTGAATCGTCAGATGGAACATTGTAATTCAGCATTGCAAGCACCAAATTTGGGCTCCATGATTGGGCGCTGGACGTAGTGGAGGCAATACCTCATGGTCAACTTCTCAAGTATGATCCTCAAATGAATGTAACATCTATTCTTCTTGAGGATCTCGCGTTTGCAAATGGTGTTGCCCTCTCTCCTCACGAAGATTACTTGGTTTTTTGCGAATCATGGAAGTATGCCTAGATCCTAATAATTAAGTTCTTTACTATGATCTTCTGTTTACTAATGATGTAACAATTTTTTGTTGTTGACGTAATTTTTAATTAGCAGATATAGATGCCTGAAATATTGGTTGAAAGGAGATCTCAAGGGACAAATAGAGATTTTTATTGATAATCTTCCTGGTGGCCCTGACAACATCAATCTTGCTCCAGATAGCTCGTTTTGGATTGCCTTGGTAGAGGTATTACTAAATAGTCGAAACCTTGATTACTAATTTATTATAAGGATATGTGTCAAACGTGTCATGGATGCATTATGTATGTATTTGACACATATCCTTATAAGGGGTTTTGATGATCCAACAGGAAAGTTGATGGGCTCTGTAACATCTGCACTAGAGTTTGAGGGACATTTATACCTGGGAACTCTTCACAATGACTTCATAGGAAAATTACCATTAACAATTTAATTTGTCAGGGGAAATATGTGGTGTCCTTTGATTTCTACGTACTAGAAAAGTTTGCACATCAAGACATTATTGTCTGAATATTCATCTTTTTTGAAAGTTTATATGCACTATTGTGTGATTGATTTATTTATTTTTATTTTTTTATAATTAAGTCTCACTGGGATAGTGAAGATAATTTCAAACTGAAGAATTGGATTTTTTTTTCTCCTTATTGACACATGTAATGATAAAGTTAGCTAGTGTTGTCATTTATTTTTAAGATATATGACATCTATAAGCTCTACACCGTATAAAATATTGTATCTTATTTTAAAAATAAGTTATTGATTTAATTCTTTGGGTGATATAAGATAATAGAGCTTTTAAAATGTTATTAATGAAAATTTTGTACGTGAAACAATTACAATTGAAGGAGTATGTTATAATTTAAAAATTGGTTAGGAACTCTTTACACTTTTTCTAAACGAGCTTTTATTTTGAAAGTTTATAAGTTCTTTTTTGAAAAATTTTACCAAATACTTTTAATATTTTATAAAATGTTTTAAAGAGCTTATAAGCTCCCATCCACACGCCCCTCTGACTCTAATTTGAGAATTTTAAATTCAAACTTTATTTCTATGTAATAAATAATCCAAATAAAATTCAATATGTGGAAAGACGCTTCTGCCCCGGTGTATATAACAATAGGGGATGGTGGAAACATTGAAGGCCTTGCCACAAGGTAAGATTTTTACCATTCTTGTACGTATAAATTTTAGAGGACTCTAAGCTGATGCACAATTCTGTTAGTGATTTTGAACACGAGATGTGGAATTTAAGTGGAAAGTGCTATGGGAATCGACGGTAATGGGTCCGAGCAGAATGTATCTAATGCAATTGAGCTCTTCCCAAGAGGTCGAAGAGTTAGTTAGGAGAGAACATCATTTACGAAGCGATGGGTGGCCAGTTGCAGCGCATTCATTAGCCAATTGCTGGTCACCTATGACCCTCTGACTTTCTTGCCACTCCCTTGTATAAATAGCCTCATTCATTCCTCGAGCACTTTTCGAGCACAAATACTGTCAGTCTTTTAGGTAATTCTTTCCTCTTTGTGTTCCTTTTGTTTCCATTTAAATTGTTCGCCTTACATGAATATAAGCTTGGGCATGTTTAGGAGTGGGAGTAACGAGTCTTTTGAGTCGAGATAGTCGAGTAATGTTAAGTGTTCATCCAGCAGTTCGACCTATACAAGTTCAAGTGAGACATCCTTCACTGATATAGTGGTGGCAGGACGAGACCAAGAGTCCCCCACGACGCTGATCAAAGTGGAAGGTCGGTCTTGACTGATTGAGGTTAGCGACAACATTGCATCTGTGACTGGAAGATGAGGGCGCGGGGCATTCGCCTTGTGAAGATGCTCCTGAAAATGAGGTGGTGGAAGAGGAGGAGGCTGAATCCCCCATTTGGGACGAAGAGTCAGTCGCGGTCAAAGAAGTGAACCTGAACTGGACCCCGTTCCATTATAGCAAGATAAGGTCGATGCTAAGGCAAGGGGATATCAACGAGATCAAAATCCTCCATTGAAATTTCTATCAGACTATCCTCATCTTCCAAAATATCCAGTATTTCCTTGAGTTTCTCCAGGTCAAAATCATCCAAGATGAAAAAACACAATACCAGGCAAAATGTTGTCGAGAAAAGGAATTACATAGGTGAACACAGTGCCGCTATCGACTTGAGGCCAAAGAATCATACAAGAATGAGAAAACACGAAGGTAAAGGCACAAAAGATCTACAAAAAAGGGGTAATGCACAAGTAGGTATAAACAAAATCACAAAAACATAAAAATAAAAGAAATGCAATCCTAGTTAGATAGAGCCAACGATGTTAAAAAATGGAGAGATTCCCCACATAAGCTAAGGAAAATCACACAGTCTCAATAAAAAAAAAAGGGAAAAAAAAACTCTAAAGAACGAAGGCAGAGGACTCTCGTGCAGAGAGATTATGATACCCAATCTTTTTCACTAAAATATGATGATTCAGTAACCGGCACCCTAATATTAACATAGCCATATGACAGACATACTTGGACCAAAATATAAAAAATGATACGAAAGTTATCATTTGGATCATAGTAACAAAAAGTCAAAACTTTTGTTGATGTCGTTTTCTTTTTTTCCTTGAATTGAAGAATTGGACCAATATTTATTCAAGGAAAGTTACTGTGATAGTACCAAAATATAAATTGTTTTATTTTGAAGAATACTGAGATCATGGGAATCTTTTTTCTCCTTTGATATGCAAAAACCATGTTAGGGAATGACATCGACATAGGTGTGATCTACTAGGTTTAGGATGGGATCTGGCGGGTCATGAACTCGGGGTAGGTCTCAGATCTACTGAAGCTTCACTGGGCGAGTCAGTCGTTTGTTCAGACTTAGCCCAAGCCCACCCTGTTATCATTTCCAAACATATTTAATATGCATAGATACTATTTAATGGTTAGAACTAGTTAACATATTATACTTGTGCTCCCAACCCCTACTACTAATAGCAGCATTTGGAAATAAACCAGAACCAATCGATTCAATAGAAAACTAGTAGGCACTCTGGGCTTGTTGTGTCAGTAAAATAGTTGGCTTCCAAACCGATCAAAATAGTTTGTCTAATTATTTTTATTTTTTAACTTAAATTTTTATTATTATAATTAATATTTGAATATTTTTTGGTTAAAACTTCTTTTCTTATTATCTTGAATCTTTTTATATTATGTGTAGTAATATGTTTATTGTATTTACATTAATATACGTATTGTATTTACATTAAATGTACATGTGATGTTATCAAATCAATTGTTAAATCCATCGAATCAATCATATCAATAATTGATAGAAAATGGCATTTAATCTTTGGTCCAATTTTCAAAACATTAACTAGTAGAAGAGAAAAAGCTAAAGAAGTGACAATCCATAAAGGCATCCCTAGATTATTCCAATATTTTCAAAATCGGCCCGAATCAGTCGGTTCGACTGGTTCAACCGGGAACCGGCCGCCTCTCTGGGCCGGTTAGCCACTGAAAACCAGTGGCATCAAAAACCTGTGCCAACCGGTGAGAATCGGCCCAAAACCCGGTTGAACTGGTAAAACCGGTTCGGTCAAGAACCGGTAAAACCGGTTCGGTCAAGAACCGGTTTTCTTCTTCTTCTTCTTAATTTTTTTTTTTTAAAATTGTTAAAGCCTAAAAGTAAAACCGAACAGCATGGAGCAGCGCACACCAGTAGCTTCAGTCTTCTCTTTTGAGAAAGTTCTCATGCACAATAGGAAACAAAAAAGTGAAACTCTCCCCAAAGTTCCAAACCCACTTGTATCATTCCAAACTCTTAATTCTACAACCATCATCCAAAATAACTTTTAATCTTTATATTTTTTTTGTTATAGAAGAGAAAAGAAAAAGTAGAAAAAGAGGGGTGAATTGAAGGGAGAAACCAAGAACCTAGAATGTTATATTTTGATTTTTACACACTTTTTGTTTATGTAAATGATAATTTTGTTATTTAATGTTTATATTTGCTTTTATTTTGAGTAGTATTTGATAGAATGCCTAAAAAATGTGATAAAATAATATAGTTTTATATTTCTTACAAACTGTTCGATGAAATGCTCCAAAGAATATAAGTTTTTTGTTTTCAAAGTTGATAAGAATGGTTATTTGCCAATATTTTCAAAGTAGATAGCTAATATTATTTAGGGGTACAATAAATAGAATTTTATAAAGTTTATAAAGGAACATAGTTAATATGTATTTTTTTTAATTATTTTGTATTTTTCTATAATTTTTATAATATTTATAATTAATATATATTATTTTTATATTAAATATATTTATGACGTTATACCGGTTGAACCAGTTGTTAAACCGGTTGAACCGGTCGAACCTGTAACCAGTAAAGCCGCCAATTCTGTCGCCGATCCGGTTTTTAAAAGATTGGATTATTCCCATCACCAGTGGATATACCAGAAAACTATATGCTTCGGTTGATATGCCAATTGAACTTTTTACTCCTTCAGGATCTAATGCACCCGAGCAGGAACGGTGTTTTTCCTAGCAGCCCTCATATATATCTACCTAGAACATGTTTGCTATGATTTTCAAAAAATAAAAAAAATAAATAAATAAAATGAAATAAAATAAAAAATAAAATGAACATGTTTGCTTTGAAACATGAGGTGGCAATAATAATTGATGATAAATGTGATAAAATAAATGATGGGACTCTATTGTCATTTCAATATTATGTATAATTTACATGATTGTCTGATGAATGTATTGGTCAATGGTCAATCATAATCATTACCTGATTCTCTCTAATGGACTATTATATTTATGTTATATATTTCACTAGTAAGTCCCTAGTCAAACTCAATGAATTATTTGGCTGTTGGTCCACCATCTATTGCCCTCATGCTGAAAATAATCCAAAAGTTTATTTCTATTAACAAAAAAGGAATAATTTTTATATGTTTTTTTGTAATAATAATTATCTGCCTTTTTCTTTTATTTGTCTCCTTTAAATAGAGGATTACATGGCTGTTAAAATGCTTATTAATGATACACTAGATAAGATAGTCAAATAATGAATTACTCTTCACTTTTTGACTCATCCTTGGCTCTCCATTGAAAAATCTTCCTTGTTAATTAAGTTATTTTCTAATTGAGCATCCAAATTATCCTACATATTCTGGCGAATTGAGTTTTGATTTTAATGGACTGGGACCTAAACTCTGACTTCTGATAACATTTTTTAAAAGAAGATATAACATACTATAAATTTTAGGATAAATTAAGTAATTTGTTTTAGTATTACAAGAAAATTTTTGGTATGTCAACATCTTGATTTATGTTGGATAAATACATCCCACCCTAAAGATGGGTTTCTGTATAAATTAGTATATCCAACCTTGTACTCCAAAATAAACATGGCCTTAAACCATAGGGGTAATTACCTCTAACACCCCTTAAGGTTTGGCCTGTTTGTAGAAAAACTCATTTATGGTTTGAGAACTTATAATAACAGTTCAACCATTAGATTAGTATACAGGTTGTACATGTAATGTTCAAGTCCTTTTGTTAGAGAGACTTTCAAATGGTCCAATTGTAACACATTGTAACATGCAAGGAGTGTTATTGTAATTTTTCAAACCACAAGAAAAGTTTGTATAATTAACCCAAACCTCAGGGGCATTAATGTAATTATCCCTAAATCATACTATTATTCAGTGGTGAAAGAAATATTGTTGTTGCAGGTCCACATAACACAGGGAGATCATGAGGGGAGGAGCATGATAATTTCATGGGTGACACAAATGCACCCAACCCCCAATGTGGTCACTTATTGGGAAGCTCAGGTCAAACACAATCACAAACACAAGGGCCATGCTACCACCACTACATACCGATACTAAAACTACTCTTCTGGTTACATTCATCATGCCACTCTTAGAAGACTAAAGGTAAAATTAAATTAAATTGTAGGATTTATTACATTGATTTTTAGTCATTACATTGTAATAACAATATGTGGTGGCAATATATATGCAGTATGACACAAAGTATATTTATGAACTTGGAAAGCATGATGAGACTAGGAGATTTTCCTTCAGAACTCTTCCTCAAGTAGGACCCGATGTTCCTTATACCTTTAATTTGGTGTTATAGGTGAGCATTAATGCATACTTCAATTTTATTACCTATAAACATATATGTGGATTATGTAATAAGGTTGTAAATGTATGCAGGGGAATTGGGACAAACGTACAACTCAAATCAAACCTTGGAGCATAATGTGTCGAACCCAAAGGGCCAAGCTGTGCTATTTGTTGGTGACATTTCGTATGCAAACAACCATCCTTTTCATGACAACCAAAGGTGGGACACTTGGGGTCGGTTTGCTGAGAAGAGTATGGCCTACCTGCCCTGGATTTGGACTGCAGGAAATCATGAGATTGATTATGCACCTGAGATTGTAAGAATTCTACTTAAATTTGACGCCATTTATTATAGAAGAATATTATGTCTTCTGTTGATGTTTAGGACATTGTTTTGTACGAGAAAAATACTCCATTCAGACCGTATCATGTTCCCTACAGGGCATCTCAAAGTACATCACCTCTTTGGTACTCGATTAAACGTGCATCAGCTCACATAATTGTCCTATCATCTTATTCAGCTTTCGGTAAGAATGTCACCTTTTCCAATCATTGAAATCTTTATTAGCTTACTTATAGTAACATTATGGTGTTTCATATTGGCTTAATCAGGTACATACACCCCTCAATACAATTGGATTGAACAAGAAATGCCGAAGGTTAGCAGAGCAGAAACTCCACGGCTGATTGTTTTGGTTCACTGGCCATTCTATAACAGCGATAACTAACACTACATGGAAGGAGAAGGCATGAGAGTTATGTTTGAACCATGGTTCGTGAAAGACAAAGTCGATCTTGTGTTCTCCGGACACATTCATGCCTATGAGCGCTCGGTAAGTTTTAGTTACAAACATGAAAATGCGATGGACACAAATTATCGAACTTGGCATTTAGTATTTTTTTTCATACGTCACAGGAACGAGTATCTAATGTCCGGTACAACATAATGAACGGACTGAGTACACCAGTTAAAGACGCTTCTGCCCCGGTATATATAACAATAGGGGATGGTGGAAACATTGAAGGCCTTGCCACAAGGTAAGATTTTTACCATTCTTGTACGTATATGACATAAATTTTAGAAGACTCTAAGCTGATGCACAATTCTGTTAATGTTGATCTAATGCAGCTTCACAGAGCCACAGCCGAGTTACTCAGCCTTCGAGAAGCAAGCTTTGGTCATGCGATTCTTGAACTAAAGAACCCAACTCATGCAATAGATATTGGTATACATAGGAAGAGCCCAGTAGCGCCACCTCCACGGTTTAAGGGACAGGATATTCAAGTTTTCTAGAGTAGTAATATGTTTCTTTGTTTTGCTCTTCTAAATTTCAATGACATGAACTAGTTTTAGTGCAAGCTTTTTGCAAGAAATACCCAGTTTTGGTGAGGCAAACGGACAAAACTTGTCGTAAAGCAAATCCAGATCACTGGTTTCTCTCTTTCTTCATCGTATTTGATTGAAAACTGGTAAAATGATAGGAAAATTACCTCTATACCCCTGAGGTTTTGCTTAACTCCCAGCACGCATTGCTTGGAGTTTGGATGGATAGTTTTACACTCCTACCGCTACTTTATTATGATACATAATTACAATTATATTCTTGAAGTTTTGCATAACTACAATTACTCTCCTTTTTGTCTAGGGATTTACTTTTAATGTTCCATAATTATCGGAGAATGTAATTGTAATTATTAATTAACTGAACAAACAATAGGAATTGTATGAATTAGAATGGTAATTATTCAAGATATTTTGTTAAGGGATAATTACCTCTACACCCCCTGAGGTTTGGAATAATTACCATTGCACCCCCTGAGGTTTGGTTAATTACCATTGTACTCTCTACTGTACAGTTCAGTTAATATATAGTTACAATTACACCCCCTAAACGTATGTGTGTATTACAACTATACCCCCTTAACTTATGCATATATTACAATCACACCCCCTATTTATGGGGTCTACTTGTAATGTTCAAAATTTTCAAGGAATGTAATGGTAACTATCTAAACTTCTGGGGTGTAATAGTAATTAATCAAACATCAGGGAATGTAATGATAATTATACCAAATCTCACAGGGTGTTGAGGTAATTATCCCTTTTGATAATTATGCTAAACTTCCCACGGTAAGGATGCAATTATTCCTATAATAATACAAAGCGGTCCCAAGTACTACAGTGTTTCTTGACTAACAGAAGTGATAATTTCACGTGTCAACTTTGTAATCGGTCTGCGAAAAGTGGTTGCCGTCTGAATTCCGTAATATTGACATTGTTTTCTGGGTCATTAACTCAATTATAATTTATATGTGAGAAGATAAGGTCACTTGGCTACGCGACAGCAATGCACACCAGCCCAGCTTCTATCAAAGAAAGCGACTAATTCAAGCTTATTCATATATATCCTCCTCTCGTTACAAAAAGATCCATTGTAAGTAAACTCTGCATTTATACATATCCATATCCATGGCTACAACATGGAAACAGACATGTTCAAAAATTTTCCTGGTTTGTGTAATAGCAGTAGCCATCCAAGTAATGTTTTTCTCACCATTACCTGATATTCCTCAGCCCTCTTCCTCTCTGCCTTTTCCTTCAAACTCCAAAATACAGGTGAACATACTCTCTCTCTCTTTTTTTTTTTTTTGATAAGTATACAGGTGAACATACTCGTTCCAGGGAAGATGTAACATTCGAATATGTCTGACATATGACAACATATATATATATGGCATATATATACACTTATTTTTCTTTCACTTTTTTGTCCTGATGATATATTATAGGAAGTGATCAAACTTGGACAAGGGTTCCTAAAGCAACCAGAAGCCGTGGCCGTAGACAAAACTGGAGTTTTCTATACGGCCACAGGAGATGGTTGGATCAAAAGGTTGTTCAGGAACGGAACTTGGGAAGATTGGTGGAAAATTGATGACACTGATGGTTTATTAGGGCTGACTGCTACAGCAGCTGGTGGTGTAATTGTATGCGATGTGGACAAGGTAATGTTATGCTATGACATCTTGTGTTTCATGAAATATTTGGTCGCTATGTAAAAGGTTGGGAATTATTCTACTGAGAGATTGTATAATTACCGATCTATATCTCTCTTCAATTTAATCTAAAAATTACTGTACCCTTTTGGAAGAAAACTACTAATAAATTGGTTTATTTTCTAATTTATCCTTTTAATTTATTTTTGGACACTTTTCTTTTCTAAAAGTTTTATGGACAAAGATGCCCTTAATAATATGTGAAATTGAAAAATGCTCTAAAATTTTTAACATTTTTCTAAATTACTATAAGCATTTTTGTCTATAGAAAACTTAGAAAAGTGTTATCTCCCAGAGAAAATTGCAGTAATTAACCCCTATAATTATAATGGACAGGGTTTGCTCAAGGTCGATGAAGAGGGTGTTACCGTTGTTGCATCACATGTTAATAACGGCGCCAAAATAAGGTGAGACTATAAGATCCTAGTTTAAGCTTTTTGCAAGCGTCCCCTTTCTATAATCTTTAATTGTTAAGGAAAAAAAAAAAAAAAAA
>JACFYI010003689.1:137898-167794 GCA_014898755.1 Handroanthus guayacan
GGGTAATTTAACTAAAAAATTTACACTAGTTCCAAAAATAATAAATTTGTATTTCTCTAAGAAAATTTTCACTCTAGTTACTTAGAGTTGGAGTTATGTTATATTTATTAGTTTTAAAAAATAAACTTCTATTAACATTAATTAAAATGCTAGGAAAATTTAAATTACAAGAATTTTTCTATTTTTATTAATAATTTTTTATAAATTTAAAAATACCAAATGCAATATAGATAAACAATACTAGAATTACACCCTCATGGTCAATACATGAGGGTATTTTGGTCAATAAATATGATTACCAATGTAAAAATGATTCGTGCATGGGAGGGCGATAAGTATGATTATCTTTTACACATGATCTATTTACTCTAATTAAGTGAAAAAAAAGAAAAAAAAGATTATTTTTGCCAATTAAATATAATACGGGACAGTAAAGTTCAAAAAGCTTAAAATTAAGGAACAAATATCTTCATTTTATGGATATATATAATAATTGATCATCTTTCTTTGACTTTCAAAAGATTTGCAGATGATATAATTGAATCGTTAGATAGAACATTGTACTTTAGCATTGCAAGCACCAAATTTGGGCTCCATGATTGGCCACTGGACGTAGTGGAGGCAATACCTCATGGTCAACTTCTCAAGTATGATCCTCAATCGAATGTAACATCTATTCTTCTTGAGGATCTTGCGTTTGCAAATGGTGTCGCCCTCTCTTCACTTGAAGATTACTTGGTTGTCTGCGAATCATGGAGGCATGCCTAAATCCTAGTAATTAAGTTCTTTACAATGATCATGTATTTGGCAATGATGCAACAATTTTTTGTTGTTGGCTTAACTTTTGGTGCAGATATAGATGTCTGAAATATTGGTTGAAAGGAGATCTCAAGGGACAAACAGAGATTTTTGTTGATAATCTTCCTGGTGGCCCTGACAACATCAATCTTGCTCCAGATGGCACATTTTGGATTGCCTTGTTGGAGGTATTACTAAATAGTCGAAACCTTGATTACTAATTTATTATAAGGACCATCACTATATCAGCTATGATTAAAGAATCTATGTGCAACTATTGGATATCCTTTTAAGCAAGTTGATTTTTAAGCAAATCTCGCGTCTCTTAAGTTCACTGGGCCCAGAGCGTGACAATAAGTGCCAAATACAGACATAATGCATTCATGACACACGTTTGACGCACCACTTGACAAATGCATAAGTTAAACAATAATAATAATAATAATAATAAATATATTCACCTCCAACGATGTGCCATATACACAACTAAGGAAATGTTTGATATCTTTTGAATAAATTGATAATATATACTACTTCAAAATATATATATATATATATGAGTGATAAAATAATTAATTAAAATTTCTTGAAATCACTTGAAAAAAGTGTCTTATCTCATTCGAAATTAACATCTTTAAATATTTTATCAATTGCATATTTACATTATATTAGTAATTCTGCATGAGGTTCCCGCGTATATTTAAAAATAGTAGAGGATATTGTTTTTTGAAATATATATATATATATATATAATTTTTTGTTACATTTTATATTATCAACTTTTTTTTTTGTAGCTCATTCTATATATTTTTGTACTGTACATAAATTAACATTCATAATTTTCTACTATTTAATTTTTTTAAATGTTATTTGAGACTAATAGTGTAAGAGTTGCAATATTAAAAATAGTAATGGGCGACGCATGGTCGTTGAGAGATAAAGTTGAGATTATGAAACTTGGTATGAGTACTGTATTTTGAATTTCTCTTTTATATAATAAAGACACTTTAATACTTTATCATAAAACAATTATACATATCAAATTAAAATCTATAGTTACATCCAAAATTTATTTACTTTAAACCACGTAAATTGTTGTGTATCTGGTCCAGATATTTCCGAGCAAGATGAGGTTTTTATACACATCGAGAGCATCGAGATACATAATAAGGGCTTTTCCTAAACTAAGCGAGTGGGTAATCGCACCACACAAGAAGGCAATGGCAGTGAATGTGGGAAGCGACGGGAAGATAATAAGGGGCTTTGATGATCCAACAGGAAAGGTGATGGGCTTTGTAACATCCGCACTTGAGTTTGAGGGACATTTATACTTGGGGACTCTTCACAATGACTTCATAGGAAAATTATCATTAACAACTTAACTTGTGAGAGGAAATATGTGGTGTACTGTTATTTCTACGTACTAGAAAAGTTTGCACATCAAGACATTATTGTCTGAATATTAATCTTCTTTGACAGTTTATATGTACTATTGTGCAATTTATAACTTTTTTTTTTTAAAATTAAGTCACACTAAAATATTGGAGATAATTTCAAATGGGAGAATTGGATTTTTTTCCCCTATCTGAACGTGAAATGATAAATTTAGCTAGTGTTGCCAGTTGCCACTAATTTTTAAGATTTATAACAACTATAAGCTATTACATCATATAAAATGATAGATCTTATTTTGAAAATAAATTATTGAATGGTTTGGATAATATAAGATATTAGAGCTTTTTTTAGGATGTTATTAATGAAAATTTTGTAAGTAAAACAGTTAAAATTGAAGAAGTATATTAAAATTTAAAAATTGGTTAGGAATTCTTTACTTTTTCTAGAATAGCTTATAAGATTAACATCATATTTTGAAAGTTTATAAGCTCTTTATTAAAAAATTTTACCAAATACTTTTAACATCTTATAAGATATTTTAAAGAGCTTATAAACTCCCATCCATGCACCCTCTTACTCTAATTTGGGAACTTTAAACTGAAACTTTGTTTTGATGCAATAAATCCAAATAAAATTCAATATGTGGTTGTGGTTGGAACTTGGATTTTTGCATCTCCATATGAAATGCAAATCCGAGAAGCATCTAAAATTTTGAAATAAAAAAATATTATTTTTAAATAACAAATATCACTCTAATTTTTTAAACAATAAAAATACTGTGGCTTATATATTGAAATATCAGGATTAGATCTTAAATTATGACAAGCTTGTTGTCTCGGATTGAGTGTTTTCCTTTAACCTTTTTGTCATCATGATGTTATCCATCCATGTTTTTAATATAAAAAAAAAAGTAAATAATTAAATAATTTTCTAAATATAACTCATCATACGAACGAAAATAAATTATATTAGACTCAATGTAATAATTCAGGTCATTGTAAAATAAAAATGAAAAAAATTCATGAATCAAGGGGACTATTATGAAAAACTTTTGTTATTAGCATTTTTATGTAAACTGTTTGTTTATTGATCAAAAAGAGTTGTCGAAACACCTTGAGCGAAGTGATATCATCCCATTCTTTGTTGAGAGGAGGTGAAAAAGGTTTAATTATCTTCGCGTTCAATTAAATAAAATATTAAAAAAAAGAAAAAATAGAAAAAATAGGGAAAAAATTAGTAATTTACCAGTCTGTGAATTCCCAACAACCCTCATCGAAAGAGATAAAGGTATATTGTGCAGATCCCATTAGGGTCTCACGTTAACGTCACCTCTTTTGCTAATTCCGGATTTAGGATTTTTTTCAAGAGAGGAAAATGGATCACTCCAACACATCTGGAACTCACATCCCAAGAACTATGGCCCTGGTTCATGCACTTGGTCTGCAAAAATTTTGTTTCTTTCTATATTTTGTTTTTACTTAGTGAAATCTTCTTAGTATCTTTAGTTTAAATTAGCTAGATCTACTATAAATTTTGGGGTTGATACAGCTCTGTCTGTGGAAACCCGCATGGGTGGATTCGGAAATATGGTCCGATGTGTTGTAGGGAATGCTTCAGTTGTAACACCGAGGAAATTGGCCTCATCGAGGTCTACCCTCTTCTTCTTCCTCTTGTTCCTCTAACTCTGTTGCGATACGAACTACCAATCAAGAAAAATTATGAAGATAATGAAAATTAACGAATTTGGGGAAGTTAACTCTGAAGAATTTGATTGATAAGAACCAAAAGAAAAGATGAATTTTATTTGAAATCTTTCACTTATTTCTCTACACTTTATTCTGAAAATTATGATCTGCAACTGAGGGAGAAGATGCATTATTTAAAGGCTTACTTCCCAACTCATAAAGGTCACCAACAAGTAGGCTTCTATTGCTAAGCCCAACAGAAGAATAAAATGTACAAAATATTCACAAGGCTCAACATGATAAAAGGGCCCCAAATGTCATCAACTATAATCCAAACATGTCTTGTGTGTAAAAATACGTTTTATTCCTTGTTCAACTAGAATCATCTTCTTTTTTTTTTTTTTTTTTTTTTTTAACTTCTGCCTCAACCGCCAGGCTCTGCCAATCCCCATTAATTTCTATATTTCTTTTTGTCTTGTTACAATACTTCCCCCGCTTTTATGAACTATGGTAAGTGAATGAGAGTCCATGCTTTCTCTGTCCCTGGAATTGGTCCATCAACTTTGCCCGATTGAACATGTATTTTTGCTTTGTCCAACATTTCTTCCTTTTTTTGGTCTTCAGCATGCAGCTTCTGAGTAATGGAAATAACAGCCAACTTGCTCCTATATCTTCCTTCCATAGGGACACCCATTATTATTAAAGGGTGGCCTATGTTCAATAGGGGCATCTTTTCTTCAAATTATGGGTTGGCTCTGGAGGTGGTAACAGCTCTTGTGACCGTTTCGTGACCTTAGAACAACAGCTCAAACTTCCAAATATACAATCACATCTACAGATTTCCCATATTGTTTCCTTCAATCTCATGTACAAGATATCACCATTCATCTCATTCTGTTTTCCCATACCAGGCATGGTTTGCCGGAATGGTCATGGGGCCGGAACGGAGACCATTGTTCCAGTTCTCTTGCATTATCACAGAACGGTCGCGGCCAATTCGCACATTTTTCGCTTAAATTAATAAAAAAAAATTCCAAAAAAAAAATCTAAAAAATATTAGAACATGTAAAAATGTCTATTAGTGCCTATATTAATAATTAAAATAATTTTGAATATCATAAACTAATATAATTTGATAACCTTTATGTTGACACTACACATCAAATTTTCATAAATTTTTCATTTAATAAAAATTACACATGTACATGAAAGAAACTATTGTCAACATAACAAATGAAGTAAATTGCAGATAACCCCTAACCTTTGGGGGATAGTGCACATAACCCCCCAACCCTTTTTTTTGTGCAATTTACACCCTATGCTTTTAATAACTTGCATGGAAGCCACAAAATTAAACTCCATTTCCGGTGACATTTTTGAAGAATATTCTGTTTTTCATCACAATCTTAAGGGTAAATTAGTCTTATTAAATTATATAAGGGCTGGGAAGTAATTTTGCAACAAAACATTCAGATTATAGCCCTAATTTCCTTCTTTTAGTTTATATTGCCCCAAAATCTAGGGCAAAATTTGGCTAAAAAAGTGAAGAAAATTACCTGGACATGAACATGGAAGATGAAGACTCATATTATTGCAAAACGCACACAGTAAAGAAGACCTCCTAGACGAACTTGAATCATGGAAGGAGGTAATCAATATGCTCCAATTCCCGGGTAATATTATCACAATTCATTTGTTTTTTTTTCTTTTTTTTTTGGCTGAAATTGCAAGGAAAAAGTTGAAGGAGGTGAAGATGTGGATTTGCTTGGTTGTATCATAGATTATCATTTATTTGTTGCTGAAAAAAGGAATTCAAATTTTTTTAAAAAAAAATTAGGTTTCAACATTTTTTGCTAGAACATGGATGAATTTTGGATGTTTACATCCATTAGCCACTGTGTATAATGGCTATAATGAGATGACAATTTGGAGGCATGTATTTTTGGATATTGTGGTAATGAAATGTGTGGTAGATTAAGTGTATTATTTCGTTGGATTTGTTGTGGATTTAATGTAGTTTTGTGTTTTGAATTTGTTGCCCCATCCCCCTGAATTTGCAGTTTTGTATCTTTTTTCTTTTTTTTTTTTTTGGTTAAGTGAAATGTTAACAAAGGGTATAAAAGTAACTTGACAAATTTGTGGCGGCCAAAGGTCAAAATTGCCCTAAAAAAATGGAATATTCTCCAAAAATGCCACTGGAAATGGAGTTTTGTGGCCTCCATGCAAGTTACTGAAAGTACAGGGTGTAAATCGCACAAAAAAAAATGGTTGGGGGGTTATGTGCACTACCCCCTAAAGGTTGGGGGGTTGTCTACAATTTACTCTAATAAATATCAAATTAATATGACAAAAAATTACATATATTATATGTGATACCAAGTGGTATGACGTGGATGTACAAAATCATTGCTATATATCCCAGAAGGATTACTAAATTGACTAGGAAAGTGATCCTCCACTTGGGAGTGTCATGGGCAATATGAACCAAAATATTCATGTAGAGGGTCTATATACTGGGTAGATGAATAAGAACCAATAGAATACGATGGGACTGTATTATATGACGGTTGTCTGTATGAGAATGACTTATCACCCATGCAATAGTATCCAAACCCTCTATATCCAACACTAGAACTATTACTAGAAAATTCGTAACCGTGTCCATGATATGATTCAATCTCGTGGGAAGGCACATGATTACAGTATCCTTCATAATCAAATTCATTATATCCATTGTTTGTGTTGAAAGATGAATAATCATAATGTATATTATGCCATCCACTAGAATTATCGTGACACCTGTCATCATATCTATGAGAGGATAGACGAGATGACAAATTGCTAGCATTGCTACCTGACACAAAATCAAAGTACTCCCTATGCCAACTTTGTTGGCTATCTCTCAAGCCAAGGCTTTGCATATGGTCATTAATATTTGTATGCCAGCTTCCGGATGTTCTACCAGGATTGGTATAATCATTGACATTGGACAAGTCAGCCAAGAAACATCATTTTTCCTCTATTCCGAGACGATAACTATGTGGTCCGTGTCTTGGGTTGCATAATAGTTTTCAGTGCCTTATGCTCAAGACATTTTAGTGTTATGGTGCCATCTCCAACAACTTGTTGACCACCACTACCGTCTTGTGGTCCTTGGTCATCATCTCCCCCATCACTATCACTAGCTTTATCACTATCATCACTTTTAGGGTTTGCTAGAATATTTTCTCCTTTTTGTTGTCTTGACATAGCATCAGTGATTCTCTTTTTTGCATGCCTTAGAGCATTAATAGTTCAATTGTCTTCTTCTTCGTTTGATTCTGCAATAGGAATTTCTCTATCAAATCATTCCATATCAACATCTATTAATAAAGCTGGTTCAATCTCTCTAGTCTACTCATCTAAGATATTATTATCATGAAAATTTTGATTAAGATTAATTGAAAGATCATAATCACTGTCCTCATTCTTATGATGGAAATTGCATGTTTTAAGGCGCATATTATAATGGACATACACAAGCCGGTGTAACTTTGCGATAACTAAACGATTAAGAAGCGTTGTGTGAATGAGCGACCATGTGCTCCAATTCCTCTTACAACCAGTAGAAGAACACGTTTGACTGAGGACTTTAACAACAATTTTCCTAAAGTGCGGAGCTTTATCACCATAGTTTATCTACCATTAAGCTTATACAAAGTGTAAAGAATAATTATATATATGATGGCACTTAATATAATTAAAAAGACTAAGGGGAAAAAACAACAATTACAAGATAAATCTCCTGATAATGTGTTTTTAACTGCTTTTTTTGTAAGAGGAGACCCAAACTCTCCAATCTTATCTCTGAACAACTTAATCTACAAATAAACAAAAGTAATATAACAATTGTGACCACTTAGAAAATGTAATATTTCGAAAAAGACCATAAAATATACCCTACCTCATTGATAGCTTGAGATTGTGCATTTAAGTCTGGTTCAAACCTTTTGATTACAGCTTTTAGCCCTCGCCTTACCTCATCAGTGTACACATATGTTACAGAGTATTCTAGTGTTGGAATCAGAAAATATGCTGAAATATATATTTACATAGGGAAAGGTGTTACAATATTTATTTACACATATATAATTAAATTCTACGAAATGATAACTATTTAATAAAATATATTTTTACCTGCTGCAAGCAAGTGCTGGTGCAGTTATTTATATCACCGCTCATCAATCACGGACCATAAATTCCCCAATCTTTAGTTGCCTCTTTTATTGCCATCTTAGCTGTAATATTTTGAAAATTTTCCTAGTTAAATTTTAAAATTCTTATTTTTCTAACGACGATTCGTTTTCACGATCATGAAAATTTTCTTATAACGAAAATATTTTCACACATCCAAAAAAATTTTCTCACATCCAAAAATTTTTCTACGCATTATTTTAGCCCAAACAAACCTATTTAAGCCCAAATTTTGGCCCAAACTAATTTAAATCCAACTCAATAATTTCAATATATATATGTATATGAAAACAAAAAAAAGGGGGCCAACCCTCCCTTATTTTAAGGGATTGCTCTACCAACTATTGTACCGAAATCTTTCTTTACAAGCTTTGGCTTATGAAAATTGAATATATGACCTTCACACTTTTATAATTACAAAAAGGTCATTTTCTTCCTCTATAAATAGGGGACTAAATGCAAGACTTTACTCATGCACAACTCATTTTCTTCACAAATAAACACACATATTCTTCTTGCATCAAACTCTCTCTCTCTCTCTCTCTCTCTCTCTCTCTCTCTATGTATATATATATTTACTTTTTCCATCCAATATATATACATATGTTTCAAAACTCCTAAGATTTCAAAGGAAAGGGGAAAGATTTGGGAGTTAACTCATACAAACATTTCCTTAGTCTTGGGTACTGCATATCCTTCGATTTTCAAAGCTTGAAAACCCACATTTGTCTCTTCAAATCAGCCCATATGATATATTTTTAGAAACTTTATTGAGTCTACATAATTATAAGATTAAGAATTATTCAAAATTTTGGAGGGAAACGTCCAAAAATACCAATGGAAGGAAGCATGCCAAGGCTGTGGGAATAGGGAACAGTAGTAGGGGTGAAATTTAAATAAGTATAGACGAAGATTAGACGGTTGGATTGTCAATCGAAAGTTACCATTAGAAAGATCATCGAGTTAAGGTAATTACAGAAGTAAATTTCATCGTTAAACTATTAGGAACTTTGAGAAAAAAATTTTGGAATAAATACTACCATGTGTTAACTAAGAAATTTTGGGTATCGAATGACTAGGTACTTTTGCTTGGAGTATTTTGGAATTTAGAAAACATATTATTGGATGTGATCTAAGGACCAAAGGTAAGGATTATGATTATCCTTCTCGATTTCCGTAAGCTCTTGATATGCGTTTCGAATCCTTGCTCGATTAATGATCATTCATCATATGTTGATATTCTTGGAATCCATTGATTGAATGCCTATAATTTTGAACTTTATTGTTTGTTTGAACTCTTGATTGATATATGATTTCATTGAGATTTTGATCCCTGGACATTCTTTTGACATATGTATAATTATTGGATAGGAGAAATTATGGACATTCATGATTTATTCTCAATTATATGAGCCTTTTTAGTATGAAATTAAGTTGGAAAGATTTCTTACTATGTTTTACAAGAGAAATTATTTTTCATAAAAATTCTTTTTTTAAATCCAACATTTTGAGCTTTTGATTTGAGACAAAAAGGGGAAAAGGTTTATGTCAAAATTGTGTTTTTTTTTTGCCAAAATAGAATATTCGGGAAGTCTAACTACACATTTTATTACTTAAAAAATTTGTTATTAATACCAAATTTAAATTAAAAAAATAAATAAACAAATAAAATTGAGTTTGGCACGTCCGGCCGAACTTTGGGTGCGGATGCGCCCAATCCATAAATGTTTTTATGCTATTTGACCCCTTTTTTGTATAAAAATGTTCATATTTTACTCATTTGAATTATTTTAAGCTTGAAATCTCATTCGAAGCATATTCAAAACCATTTCGAACTCTAGTTCACTCTTTTGAATTCTTTACGAAAAATTATTGATGTATTCACGAATTTTTTCCTTAAAATATTTTCATGAATTATTTCATTGAAATAGTTTTTGAAAATTGTTTAACATACTTATGGATCATTCTTCCGAAATATTCTTAAAATATCATGTGATATTTTTATAACTCGTTCCTTGGAAATACTTTTGAAGCATAGTTTATCGATACAACTCTATTTCAAAATGTTTCTTGAATAATCATTAATCCTTGAGTTAGTTTTTCAAAAATAGTGTGATATTTTTATGAGTTGTGGAATATATTTTGAAAATTTCTTGACAAGCCCATGGATCCTTCTTTTAAAATGTATCCAAAATATCATTTGATTTGATCAAAGTTTACACTTTAGAAAAGATTTGATATGTCCATGATTCACTCTCTTAGGCTTGAAAATGATTATTTCTATGTTCAAGGTCAAATGATTTGGTTAATTGTGTCCGATAATTGCTTGAAACTATCATATTGTTTGAAATCAGACACTTTATTAATTTATTGATTATTGGTACATGGGTGAACCATAAGTGAGAATGCAAGGTGGTAATAAACCGTTGATCAGTCTCCTGTAGGGTTTTCCCATTTGAATCGAATAGTTGACCATCGTATATTGGGTTCGATATTTGATTGAATCCATTCATTCTTAATCAGACAATTTATGTTTGTGAACCCATATGTTTGTTTGTATGTTGGGCCCTGGGAACCACAGGTAAGAATGTGAATGCAGTATCGGATTGCCAGCCAGTCTCTTGCAAGGTTTCTCTTTTGTTGGATAGTTTCACGATTGTCCTAGCGGTAGGTTTTCTAGGGGGCTGTCCTAGACACGAAGTCGATCGTGTCTACTTTTACACTTATATGGATTGCTCCCCTCTTAGTGGTCACTTGAGGGTGAGAACTTGTCGAGGGACAATGATAATATGTGTTTATATTTGGGAGTAATAAGGGTGACAGATCCACCAAATAATCATTCTATCATTTCTGATTAATTGATTGATTGATAGTGACTATTGATCATATTGTTCGATCGTATTGACTGATTCGGTATTCGAGTTCATTAATTGATTCAACTAATATTTATTGAAATTTTGGATCAGACTTATAGTCCATCTATTAATTGTTGATAGCTTTTGAGTTCTTTATCATTACAGCCATTGATTCCGTTGACTCTTTGCCTTACCTATCACTAGCTATAATTCTTACTATTCAGTGAACTTACGAAAATAATTTTACCATATTTAGGTGATTGACTTTCAGGAGTTAACATGGCTTGGAGCTTAGGTGTTGCACTATGTTGGCTTAGTTGTAAACCTGTGTTGTCGGTTGTAAGGTTTTCAATTTGTAGTTATTAAACTTGTAATGATGGCATCTATACAAAGAAGTTGGAATAAGATTGTGACGATTGATCTTGGAATCAAAGTACAATTTTGTAAAGAACGATGAGTTTATACTTTGAAATTTTTTTGAACCTCCTCCCCATTAGTAACGATTCCAGTCTAGGGATGGATGTTCTAGGTCCAGGTTGTTACATTAGATCTATCTGTGCCTTCCTAATGATGGCCAATGTGCGCTTTTTATCCTGATCGATAATTTTTAATAACCTTACGAGTTGTTCCATAATAGATTGAACTTCCCATGCCCCTTTCCAGAATCTAGAATTTATAGTGATTTAATACACTTTATGTGCTTCTTTTCGTCTTCGAGAATTGTACTCTTCCTACTCTAATGTGGTGTATATTTTTTTCAAATCTGATTGGTGATGAATACGTCTTTCAATGGCTATAAATTCGGTGGCAAATCTAGTGATATCTGGCCTCAACAATTCTCTATCATTTGTATATATTTTCATCAAATTCACCAGTTTGTCACTGTTATATATAAAGTTTGTGATATGCTTTGCTTTTTACATACATTTCTTTATTTTCGTCACTTTCTCAATGTCTTCTAACATTAGACCAATATAATGTGTAGCATAATGTGACCAAAACAAATGTTGTCTCTCTAAAATTAAAGCTTTCCCAGCAACTTTATTTGCACTTTTACTATCAATAACCACTTACACAATATTTTTTTTCCCGACTTCATCAATAACTTTATTCAAGAGAGACAAAATATAGTCAGCTAATTTTCTCTTGTTAGTACAATCTATTGAAAAATGAAAGATCATATAGTGATAAGAATATAGCATAAAATTCAATATAGAATGTTTGTTATGTGTACTCTAACCATCGCACATAATTGTGCACCTATATTCCGTCCATTTCATTTTCAATGTGTTTATCTAACTATCAATCTCTTCCACCTCCTCATCCAAATAAATCCCACCAGTCTGGCATCCCGAAAGACTTTTTATTTCGAGTCTAGCTTCGGTGATAGTATTGATCATGGATTGATAATATGGCCCACTATCAGCCGCATGAAATCGAATAGCATTAAATAAAAAAAATTTAGCAATGGCCTTGCCAACTCCTTTTACCTTTTGAGGAGCAAACTAATTCTTTATACTCTTATGCTTAAATGGAAGCATGTAAGAATCAATTCCCCTTGAGGTCTGTCCTGCAGGTCCTTCTCTCGTACTAATACCATGTGTCATGCCTCGTTTTACACTTGTAATTGGGTCCTGAGATGAACCAGGGCCAAGATGCCTTATAATAGGAAAATTTAGTATTAATAAAATTTGTACAAATCTTATATAGTTATAAAACTACGTGTTATAAATTGAAATTAGATATACCATTGTCATAACAAGCATGCATATCTTCCTCCAAAGTAGCCATTTTATGACTTTCCCTCATAGCATTCCTCAATTGTTTAAGTTCCATTTGTGACAGACCATCTTCGTTGATGTAGCCACTATTAAAATCACCCTCATCTCCACTACTATTTTTATTGTTATACATCTTCATTTTTTCTTCTTGAATTGCATTTATAGCTATTCTTTTTTTCTTCTCATTATTTCTCTCGCAACTTTGGATTCTTGAAGATGTTTTTAGATCATTTGTGATACATCCTTTGGGACCTCCGTACATGCCTCCACATTTCCAGGCACGTGTGCAATATGTTGCTTTAATCTAGTAATTCCACGACTAACAACTTTTCTTGCAAAATGTACATTTAATTTTTTTTTGGCTATTACCCATTGAATCACCAAAATCCCATACAAATTGTATGATTAGTAAATAATCATATTAAACTGATTTGAAAAATTAATTAGTTTTATATTACAAATAATATACAGAAAGGGAAAGATTAACAAAGAGGAATCCATCGTAAGTAGAAGTTTCTTTTTCCTCGTAAAATAATTCTAGTTTAATATGCTTTGCTAAAGACTAACATATGTGTTGTAATTGGCACTAATAGCCTACCAAATTAAATAGAGCTGCTTGTTGTAATTAAATTAATTATCCATAATTTGGTTGCTGTATTTACTGAATCAAACTCCAAAAAGGGTTGTTGCTCTTTAGAAACATAAGCATTAGATTAAGATTGATATTCCCCGAATGAAACTCTTCAGGAATTATATAATTAATGTCTAGACTTTTTTTTTGCTAACTACATTTTTAGATATAGTTTAGTTTACTATAATATATAATCATGTATCAAGATCTATATAAAGAGACATATAGTTATAAACTAAAAGAAACAATTTGGAAAACAAAACATTAACTCATTCGAAATTGAGTACATACTCTATTTCAAATTCACAAACAAGCTAAGTGGTTCATCATTTAGTATTTTTATTCTCTTCACTTATTTACTAGAGCTTGAACAGATAAGCCCAACATATACTATATGGTGAAGCATATTTTATTAGTATATTATATATGTCTTCTGAGATATAAGGAGAATTAATATGGTTCGGTATCATGTCTTAATTGAAATCAGTAAGGAACAACATATCCATAGTAGGGATCATATTATTATTCACAAAATCAATTAATTATTATGTCAATAAATATAATTTCTATAAAATCTTCTTTAGATTATATTTTTAAAAAAAAAAGCTTCAATTACGGTTAAAAAGTGGCAATATTATTTTTTATCTAAGAAGGGTTAGGTAAGCAAGAAAAAACAACTGTAATAATATTAAGAAACAAAGAAAAGCACACTTATTACAACTAATTAATAATTTATAATTCTAACAATAATTTAAAATTGAAATAAAAATATTAATTACTAAAACCTAATGACTCATCTAGAGGTTTGAAATAACAAAACAAGTGCTCGTAAATTTTTTATAAATTAATCTAGTAATAAATTTTGATTTTATAGAATAACATAAATATATTTGAAGAAGGTAGGAGAAAATACAAAATGATCTGAGGCATTTAAGGGGATCAATGCAATGCAATCCGCCCCCTCTTCAAAATCATCACAACTTTTTCTAAATTGTATCAAGAATATAATCATAAATATTCCTACTTTTTTATTATAGTAATAATATTCCTAAATATTGCCTGAAATTGTTCTGCTCACATGCTTCAATTGGAATTGGGAGTTTCAATAATACATTAACAAATAAATTGTAATAACTTCAATGACACACTAACAAACAAATTATAGTTGCTTTTCAAAAACATCTTAATTGGTTGTGGCAGAACGGTGGACGGAATCTTGCAGACTTGCAGTATTTTATGATTTTCCTTAAGTCACTTGAATAGCACTGCTACACGCTTACACCAGTCTAC
Source organism: Handroanthus guayacan (assembly GCA_014898755.1). Classification (NCBI taxonomy): domain Eukaryota; kingdom Viridiplantae; phylum Streptophyta; class Magnoliopsida; order Lamiales; family Bignoniaceae; genus Handroanthus; species Handroanthus guayacan. The sequence goes on from JACFYI010003689.1 coordinate 152,567, forward strand.
CTTTATCAAAGGCCATGGTCAGGACCCTCGTCCACTATGCCACCAACTCCAACAACACCTACCGAATGTCCTACAACACTGATATCACACAAATCTCCGACGCCCTTCGGCAATGCTCGCAACCCCTTAACTTCCTTATATTTAGCCTCACACAGCATAAACTTCCTCACATTTAGCCAATTCATTCATCCTTGATGGAGAAATAATCAGTTTAATTAAACATGTTTTACTGGATAAAGTTTGAATGAGTAGTATGTATAGGAGTCGGGAGCACTCTAATAGTGTGAATTTTGATCCTAGGCTTGATATGAATTTGGTTGTTGAAACTATAGAATGGTAGGGTACAAGCAACTTTTAATGCAAAATTTTAATTGATTTGAATAATGTAGAGGGATAGAATGTGGCTGTGAATGGTAACAAAACTTCTAAGTACATAAGGATAGGTGAGATGTATATTCTAGTAACAAACCAAGGTTACATACACTACCAAAAAAACAGGCTTCAGTGACCACACAATCGGTCACTAATTTTGGCAAAATCGGTCACTAACGGCCTTAGTGACCGCCTTTGTGATCGCAATGGGCGGTTAGCAAAAATCTCGTCACAAATAGATATTGGTAACCAAATTTTACATCAGTCACGAATTAGTGACCACATGAGCCGTCACAAAATTGAGAAAAAAGCGGTCACAAAATCTCAAGTAAATTGGTCATTGATGGCGGTATTGCGGTCACAAATTAGTGACCGCTTTAGTGACCGTGTTCAACGGTTACTAAATTAGTGATCGCAACCAATATAATTTCAGCCCACATGTAGCGACTGATTCAGTGACCGCTGCACGCGGTCACTAATTTTTGCAACTTTGTCAAATCCCAATTTTATGACCGTGCCTGCGGTTACTATTTAGTGACCGATTCCGAAATCTCTAATTCCAAAAATTTTGGAATTTATGCAAAATTATATATTTAAATTAGACCTGTTTTCGCATTCATTCTTAACAATCAACAATGAAAAATAACGATTCATTTCACAAAAACCTAAAATCAAGATCACAATTCATATCAAATTATCCATAAAACATTTCAAAAGTTAACTAAGAAAATAAATTCAAACACGTCATGATTTTCATACATCTAAGTGTCCTTGTCACCTTCACCAACTCTATTGTTTTGGGAAGAGGCACATTCCACGCCACCGAATTTTGCGAGCATTGCTTTATATGTCTTTTGTATAACCTTCTCTTTCTCTCTTATAACCTCTTCTTTTCCTCTTATAACTTTCTCTTTTTCTCTTATAACTTATGCTAGCATCTTTGCCTCATCTCTGGCCTTCCGAGCCTTCTCTTTTTCTTTGACGAATTTCTCTTTTGCTTTAGACAGTGCCTCTTGCAATTGCTCTAGACTAACATAGGTAGATATAGTTGCTGTAGATGTCAACTTGGGTGAAGTTCCAAAAGAAATGAGCGGATGGTAGTGATAAGTATTTCCAAAGCTATATACTCTGCCTTTGGATGGACCACCAACAATTTCAAGCCATTTCTTTGCATCAAAAGAGCTTTCCGGTGTAAGACTGCTCTCATTTTGACTCAAATGCTCATGCTCATATTGCTCATATTGCTCCTATTAAAAAATAATAATAATTAAATATAACCATAGTACAACATACATTTATTAACATATATTAACATATATCAGGTATGTAACCACATCACCACATTACCAAGTAATGGAAAACATAAACTGCCCAACAAGACAACAATTCAGTCTGCTGTGTGGAAATATAGCAAGTGTCAAAGACTCAATTCTATCATATGAGGGTATAAGTGCAGAGACTTTGTTTGCAACTAGAACAAGGAAAAATATCAAGTTGTTAATCCAATTTAAAGACAAAATGCCAAGACATCCCAAACTTCAATTTTATCTCTCATCCAAACCGCTATGGCAATCTAAAATAAGATATCGAAATTGAAATGTCACAATTAAATCTGATTTTGTCATCCAAACAAGGGCATAATAAGCTAAACAATCGAATTAAGCCAATACTTACATAAACCCTCCATTTCCTTTATCTCTACGGTGAGTCCTTTGATGAAACTCCCTTTGGCTAACATCTCTACCATCTTTTGCCTAAATTATATAACTCTCATTAAATATTGCAAACAACATAAAAATAACAAGGAATTAGATTAAACGGTTTACCATTCTCCGTGCACGTTCGGCAAAAGGAATTGAGCCACCAGTGTGTTTAGTGATTGATCATCCTTTTCTGTTAATCTATTTTACTTTGCCTTCTTGCACCTCTCTTTATAAGTTGGATCACTCATATGCCCGTTACAAATCGCTTTCTAGTCACTTGAACTCATGTTTTTTGGAACCACCTTTTTAATGTTGCTAGGATCATCAATACCGATTTCTTTAATTGCCTTTTGCTTAAATTGGTAGATAGTATTCTTGAAGTTTCTTTTGTAAGTCTGCTCCCATGAGTGTCTAATATCAACTTCATGTTCAGGCACCTACATGAAGTGTTCCTATCACAACAATTGAAAAAATAAAATATAAAACAGTTGTTTCGCTAAGCATAACCAATTAGCCATAGAACAATTATAAAAAGACAATCTGAAAAAGAAAAAAGAGAAAACTCACTTTAAATTTTCCAAACAAAAATTTCTTTTTTCCTCGAGGAACTTGCTCCGAAGTTGGCCAATAGACCCATGTATTGTCTCAAGCTATCCATAATTTTACGAGAAATATTCCACTGTACAAAGCTGTTAAATAAAAAAAAAAAAAAAAGTGATCGAACCTCTAATATTAAATGAAAATGCTAGCTATGATATATGTGCCTAAAGCTAAAGACATCTGGTATACACTACTTAATCTGTTGTCGTGTTAGGTTTCCAAGCATATTGGAAAATAAGTTTTTTGTCATGCTAATTATGCCCATAAGTGACTGAATTATTTGTCAACCTATTGCATTGCAGTATTTAGCATAATCATGTTAGTTCTATATTACAATCGTCAATCATGATGGTTTTCAGATAATAAAATATGCAGATATTTTTGAAACTTGATGATAACAGCACTCACTTTCTATACATTGGCAAGCCAAGAGCAGAAAATTCACTTGAATTGCCACGGAGCATGTGGAAAACTAAGACAAATAACTTTTCAAACATCAACTACTTGATACTACTTTCTCAACCTACACAACTCAAACTAAAGAGAAACATTGAAGTGAATTTGGATAACACTCAGTCACTTGATTGAAATTCTCCTGGACAACATGTGTGGTTATGAGAGCAAAAAAAGAAATTCATGTTAACACATATATCACGATACACATCCTACATAATCAGTATTATAAAAGATAAAGAGAGGGCCAATAAGCCTCAAAATATAACCAGATGATAAGCAAGCAACACAACAGTGAACGATGCTCTAGTCATCCCAAGAAAAGTAGTGTCTCTAATTTGCTATTTAGACGAAAACGACATCAGAATTCAGATATAATTAGAATTCTGAGTTTTGAAACTATGGCATCAAAGAATAATAAAGAATTTATTTTCTCAATATTTAGTCTCATTTTGAGTCCTAAAAACACCATTCGTGAATGGTTGTTTCAATAAAGACAAGTCTGAGATCATAGCAATAACTTGACATGGTCGTGACAGCAAACAAAAATCATAGCATAGCCTTGACAGAATCAGATAGAAATCACGACATCACTACAGCAGAATCGGAAAAATATTAAAATTTAGCAATGATAGAATCATACAAAATCATGACATAGTCATGAAAAGCAGACAGAAAAACTGTTGTTGTATGATATGGCAGCTTAAGTGAATCACAAATAGATTTCTCCCAGTAATGTCCCTATATAATAAGATTAAATATCAGCATCTTCATAGTGTCCATTAACACCAGGAATAATAAATAAATAAATAACTCCCAAGCAACATAATACCTCTATATCATCATACCGTAACCAATGTGTAAATTCATTAATCCTCAAATGATATGTCAATCAATTAATTAAATATGTTTCTATTTGCATAATAGCACAAATTTCATTGCATAATAGCACAAATTACATTGCATGTTTATCAACTCAATTTATCACTAATGCATTAATCAGGCTGCATAATAGCACAAATTACATTACATGTTTTTCAGCTCAACCATATAACCGGACCTTAAAAAAATGCCCAATAGCGAGACATGCATGCAGACTTGTCCAAACAACTTCACAATCCATAATCAACAACAGAATGAAACAATAAACAAATAATGCACTTCAGAATTGAAAATTCAAAGATTTTTCTTAAGAATCGATCATGCATTTTGACAATAAAGCTAAATTTGGTCAAAACACCAAAAGATTAAAAAATTATAAAGAAAACAAAACTAACTTTTTTTCACTCAATTCTCTAGCTGAACGACTTCCTCGACAAGGGAAAACGAAAAACAAAAAACAAAAAAAATATTATTAGATAAGAGCATATCCATCATGGTCCGATTGTATAATGGTGCGCCTCTCATGGTTATTAGGTGCATGACTCCTTTGCGTATCACCCCTTATTCGTGTATGTGATGAATTTTGGCCTTCACTTGATTGCTCCTTATGTACTACCTCGTGATCTCTAGACATAGACACATCATCGTCATTTGTTGCAGGGAATTGTGTTTGAGGAGGGACGTCATGCTCACCACAAGATACAGGTATAGAGACTTGTGTTTCAGGAACCACATCTAAAAGTGGGGTACGACGTGCATCTAACTGTGCTCGGCCTCGCCTATCCCTATCTCTCCTACTCAATCCTCAGCCCTTAGTCGACATCCTACATGATAAAATGTGCACATAAGCAATAAGTGAAGCATCTAAAGAAAACTTTCAATAAGATAAGAACTAAGTTAAGCAATCAAGAGAAAATCAATATATAATGTAATTACATAAACAAGCAATGAATTGAAAATTCCATATTAAGTTACAATTTTAAATAATGAAATTTAGAAAATTTTCAATAAGATAACTAATTAGTTAGGCATCAATAGAAAATTAATATGTAATGCAATTACATGAACAAGCAATGAAGTGAATATTCCATCTTAAGTTACAATTTTAAATAATGAAATTTATTCACCTCATGCCCTTCACTAGTTGAATCAAAATCTTCAAATTCTGCTTCATCTTCCTCATTATCTTCATATTCTATTTCATCTTCGTCTTCATTTTTGCTATTAATTTCATTTCTTGATGGAATCAAGTTAGCTCGAGTTTCCTCAGAGGGTATTTCTATTGGATTTGCATTATCATCAACTAATATACGTGATTAGTCTAGATCAACTATAATCAAAACATCAAATGGTGCTGCCACAACATCTTCTTGAAATGGAGCCTCAATAGTTGATTTATTTGCTTGGCTTTCTATTAAAATGGAGAGGACAGCTATTCTGCTTCTTGCTTTTATTTTGCACACCACAAGCCAATCCTGCCTCTCCCTGCTTGTAGATGGAAAACTCATGTAGTATACTTGTTGTGCTTGTTGAGCCAGTATAAATGGATCGTTGGTGTTAAGTTTCCTCTGATGATTGATCTCAACAAGTCCAAACCATGGATAGACTCTAACCCCTCTATCAGACACATCATACCAATGACATTTAAACAAAATAATCTTGTTCCCTTGTCCAAAATATTCTAGCTCTAACACTTCTTCTAGCAATCCATAATAATCAACCTCATTGTCACTCCGCGAGCTCCTCCACACACAAACACCACTATTCAAGTGAGTGAAATTCGAATCCATTCACAAACTATCTGTGATATGTTCTAACCCATCGACTAGGGCCTTTTGCTAGTTGCCTAATGTTTTCTCCAATCTCATGGGAACTATCCACACCTGCTAATGAACTTCATAATCATACGATGATGTTGTATAATAAATGATGTTATTTGAGCTTGTGATAAGTACTTACGTAATTTTGTAACCATTGTGAAAATTTTGAATCCCATATTCTGTATAATTCTGTGTTCGTCATATGTGGATATTACCTTGACATTTCTTCATCGAATATGCTACAACAACCCAAGGAATAATTATAAAGTAAGCTTTCAAGATTTTTATTCAATTATACAAAGGAAAACTTACGTTACCAAAGGAATGACCTCAATGCAATTTAACAACACATATCTATGTGCTGCCGCATATTCATCATCATCTTTAAATAAGCGACCTTTCCATTGAGTCGCAAGGGGTCTCCATCGATGGCAGAAGATTGAAAGAACCCCACTTCGATCCACCTCTCCACCATCATCATTTCTCGGCACTTGAATCAGCTTTGTTTGTATGTTAGAATCAAAGTATAATAAGCAGAACGTTGAAACTTCCTCAATGACGTAAGCTTTGTAATAGAAGCTTCTGTTTGAGATGACGCAAAAATCTATGCCATATAGTTAATAATATATTACAATTCAAGTGTAATATAATAATTTTTTTTAATATACTCTTTGAAAAATATAGAGATTTAGTACCTTTCAAATGGATACATCCATCGATATTGTATAGGCCCACCAACCTTAGTTTCATATGTTAAGTGAATCGAAAGATGCTCCATCACATCAAAGAAAGCTGGTAGGAATATTTTTTCAAGCTTACAAAGAATTTTGACAATATTTTTTTCAAGTTGCTCCATGTGTTGTACATGTAAGACAATTGAGCAAATATCGCTAAAGAAAAAACTCAACTTTGATGTTACTTCCCAAACTGGCTTAGGCAAAAGATCACAGAGAGCAATTGGGAGTAACCTTTGCATAAATATATGACAATCATGACTTTTCATTCCGTAAAACTTAGATTGCTTTTCATATACACATCGAGCTATATTTGAAGCATACCCATCGAAAAGTTTCAATCCATTAGCCCACTTACACAGTTCTTTCACTTGTTCACTACTTAGTATATAAGTTGCTTTAGGCTTCCAAAGTTTTTCCCTATTGTCATGAAACAAATGAAGCTCAGGACGATTGTAATAAAGCTCTATGTCCCTCCGTGCATTTGCGTTGTCCTTTGACTTTCCCTTTACATCTAGAACTGTATTGAAAAGATTGTCAAAATCATTTCTTTCTATGTGCATCATATCCAAATAATGACGAATAAGATTGGTACACCAATAAGGAAACTCCCAAAATATGCTCTTTTTAATCCAATTATGTGTAACACAAATCCAAGCAATGAATTAGGATTGTCATACTTATCGTATGTTTGAGAATGAGCATAAACACGTGTTTTCTAATTTCTTCACCTGACAACCGTGGAGGCGGGGGATCTTTTCATGTCTACCTCTCATAAAATTAAGTTGTCCTCGATATGGGTGACGATGAGGCAAAAATTATCGATGGCAATCGAACCATGACTACTGTCGCCCATTTTCTAGATGAAAAGCTTTTGTACGATCCATGCAATATGGACATGACAATTTTCCATGAGTACTCCAACAAGAAATCATACCATAAGCTGGAAAGTCATTAATTATCCACAAAAGAGCGGCTTTCATCATAAAATTTTTTTGTCAAAACCCATCATAAGTCTCAACTCCGACACTCCACAAATGCTTCAATTCATCAATTAGAGGATGCAAAAATACATCTAATTTTTTGCCAGGGGATTTAGGGCCTAGGATCACCATGTTCAAAAATATGTATGGTTTATCCATGCACATGCCTGGTGGAAGATTATACACTACGATCATCATAGGCCAACAAGAATATAGAGCACCACTATTGTTAAAAGGTGTGAATCCATCTATGCATAGTCCCAATCAAACATTACGTGGTTCAGATCAAAATGAAGCATGAGTACGATCAAAATGTTTCTATGCTTCACTATGTGTAGGGTGCGCCATGCTACCATCTTCACATCGATTATTGTAGTGCCATGTCATCTCCTTAAATGTGCGATTTGACATATAAAGTCGTTGGAGCCTAGGAATTAGAGGCAGGTAGCGTAACACCTTGTAATTAATATTTTTTTTTTGAGCCCATGGTTCTAGGCTTATATCTAGGATGATCGCAAATTGTGCACTTTCTCTTATCTAGGTTATCTTTGTAGTATAACATGCAATTGTTAACACAAACATCACCTAGACCAAATGCTCCCACTATCTTCTTTGCATTATACAAGTTAGATAGGAGGGTCTCATCTTCTGGCATCATACTTTTCACTGTTGTTATGATGCGATCAACACACGATTGAGACAAGTTAAAATCTGATTTTATATTCAATAATTGGGAAACCGCTGACAATCTAGTCTGTTTCTTGCAACCATGCCATAATGGCTCTTCTGCATTTTTTAATAGATCAAATAACTTTTGAGCATCTAGATTACGAGTTTGTTCAGCATCCGATGGATGCCTATCCCTATCAAATCCCCAATCGAAATTATGCGTATAGCATCCATTACCACGTTCCGCATCCCAATGTTATCATTATTTGAAGACCTAGAATATTCCTCAGTAGGGGATTGGATCCAAGGTTCCCCATGTGTATCCCACGTAGTGTAATGACATTCAAATCTATACTTTTTAAAGTGATAATCCACAGTATCACGATGATCGAATCTCAAGTTGCGACACTTTGAGTAAGGACATCTTATCAACCACGATCAACAACCTCAGGATTTGAGTAAGCAAAGTCGAAAAATTCTTTAACCCCTATCTCAAATTCATCAGATAGAAACCCATTTTTATCCAATCTATGAGATATCCAACTCCGGTTGTTAGACATATTCTCTGCAATCTTAACTAGAGTTTCTTTAGTATTATAGATTGCACAACATTTTCAAATGCATAAAAAATAAAAAAATTTAAATATTTTCCTATACATGATTTGAACACTTGGAGTTCCCTCACATAAGAAAGAAAGAAAGAAAGTTCTACTTATTCCAAATACGAGTCACAAACTTTGATAAGATATTTTGAATCCCTGATCATTTGGCTAGAAATATTTCTACCTTATTGTTTGGATTAAGATCTCAGCACCCATTACAAGGCATGAGATGGCCAAATTTAATTTATTGTTTGAAGAACAATTATATCCCAGCAAAAGCATTCACCTCACCCAAACATCATATATAATCTTACAAAAATCTTAATATTCCCTAGTCCTAATTTTGACTACTCAAGTCATTGACATTTCTTAGACCTTGGCTGTTGCTTTTTTAATTATTGGTTGTATTATATCTCCATCAAATATAATAACTTCTTATTCTCATATCTTAATATGCAATAATTATAATTATATAATGTCTTTTTCCATTGATTCTATTATGACCAAGAATCGGTAAACAGTGAGAGTTTTGAATAAATTGCTAAATGGGGTTAATTCAATCCTAATGCAAACATAGTCCATAAAATTATAGGAAAAATATGTAATAACCAGCAAGATTAAACTGAAGAGCAAACGGTAAGAAATGCCCAAAAACAAACAGAAAAGCACAATGTATAATCGCAAAAGGAATGGCAATATGAACAAACTAAGATCCCAAGACGTAAGTAAAATGTGAGTAAATAACACACCTCAACGGATTTGCACAATCTTGCGCTCCACAGATCTGAAAATGTTGTAAATGTGCTCTTGCTCCTGCTCCACAGATCTGAGATTCTTTAAAGTTCTTTTGTGAGATGAAAAATGGGGATAGTGAGATTTGTTGAAAATTTTAAACTTTTGGTAAGATTGTTCTTGCTTGGCACGATAAGTGTTTCGCGAGTTGCTCTGCTGAAATAGAGGGAAATGCTCTGGGCTTCTGTTCGTCTAATTTTGTTGCTTAGAAAAAGTGTCTTGGTTCTTATTTATAAAAAAAAAAAATGGGTGGGCAGAAACATCACTAAAGAGTCAGTAGTCTGGTGGTCAGATGGGATGCTGACCATACCTTCTAAAGGTCACGAGTTCCTGCTGTAACATTTTGAATTTTACTTTGAAAAAATCATCAAACTTGTGATCACTTAATTCCGGTCATTACTATTCATTAAAAAGTGTTTTTTTTTTTAGTACAGGATTAGTGGCCGCATAGGTGTATGTCACTAATTTTGTGACGAAATTAGTGACCGCATAAAGTCGTCACTAAATTAGTGACGGCCAAAACTTTAAATAAAAGACCTAGTGACCGCATTTGTGACGAACAAATATCGGTTACTAATTTCAGTGACCAATTAGTGACCGCTAAACTCGCGGTTACTAATTTCGTCACAAATTCGGTAACTAAATTGGTCACTAAATTTCCTTCATAAATAAAGTGAAATCAGTGACCAATCAGTCACTGATTTGGTCGTTGATTAGTGATCACTATTTGCAGTCACTGAAACCTATTTTTTCTTGTAGTGACAAATCAACCAGACTTGGTATCATGGTTCGCCAAATGGCAATATTTTACCGAAACTGCTAGAACGGAACCAGAATGATGGATGCCATTCTATTGAGATAGTACAAAATGACCTTTCGTATTTTTGCCGTAATATTTAATCAAATCGGACGGAACAGCGTGTTAAACCATTTTTTCGACCTGAAATGATGGAATGGAATGGAACGAACTGGTTTGGAGGAAAAAGCTTATGCTGTGTGAGGTTGAATATAAAGAAGTTGTGGGGTTGCGAGTGTCGCTGGAGGGCATTGGAGATTTGTTTGATGTCAGTACTGTAGGAAATTTGGTCAGTGTCGTTGGAGTTGAAGATATAGTGGATAAGGGCCCTGACCATGGCATTTGATAAAGGTGGACTGGTGTAGGCGTGTAGCAGTGCTATTCAAGTGACTTAAGGAAAATTAAAAAATACTGCAAGTTTGCAAGATTCTGTCCATAGTTCCGCCACACCAATTATGATGTTTTTGAAAAGCAACTATAATTTGTTTCTTAATGTATTATTGAAATCCCAATTCCATATAAAGCATGCAAGTGGAACAATTTTAGGCAATATTCAGGAATATTGTTACTATAGCCAAAAAGTAGGAATATTTATAATTATATCCTTGATACAATTTAGAAAAAATTGTGATGATTTTGAAAAAGGAGTCGATTGCATTGCATTGATCCCTTTACATGCCTTAGATCGTTTTGCATTTTCTCTTGTCTTCTTCAAATATATTTGTATTGTTCTATAAAATCAAAATTTAATACCATATTAATTTATAGAAAAATTTACCGGCACTTGTTTTGTTACTTTAAGCCTGTAGGTGAGTAATCAGGTTTTATAATTAATATTTTTTATCTCAATTTTAAATTATTGTTAGAATTATAAATTATTAATTAGTTGTAATGAGTGTGCTTTTCTTTGTTTCTTAATATTATTACAATTGTTTTTTCTTACTTTCCTAACCCTCCATAGGTAAAAATAATATTGCCACTTTTTAACTATAATTAAAGATTTTTTAAATATAATTTGAAGAAGATTTTATACAAATTATATTTATTGATATAATAATTAATTGATTTTGTAAATAATAATATGATCCCTATTATGGATATGATGTTCCTTATAATCCTAGTCACAATTAAGACATGACACCAGACCATATTAATTCTCCTTATATCTCAGAAGACATATATAATATAACAATAAAATATGCTTCACCATATAATATATATAGTAAACTTCTACTTACGATGGATTCCTCTTTGTTAATCTTTTTCTTTCTATATACTATATGCAATATAAAACTAATTAATTTTTCAAATCAATTTAATGTGATCGTTTACTAATCATACAATTTGTACACTTTGTAGGATGCCTTCAAAGCGTGATTTTGGTTGGGATTTTGGCGATCTAGTGGGTGATGGCCAAAAAAATATTAAATGTAAATTTTGCAAGAAAGTTATTAGTGATGGAATTACTAGATTAAAGCAACATATTGCACATATGTCTGGAAATGTAGAGGCATGTACAAAGGCTTCAAAGGATATTTCACAAATGATCTGAAAATATCTTTAAGAATCCAAAGTTGCAAGAGAAATAATGAGAAGAAAAAAAGATACCATTATAAATGCAATTCAAGAAGAAACAATGAAGATGTATAACAGTGAAAATAATAGTGGAGATGAGGGTTATTTTAATAGTGGATATATCAACGAAGAGGGTCCATTACAAATGGAGCTTAAACAATTAAGAAATGCTATGAGGGAAAGTCGTGAAATGTCTTCTTTTGAGGAAGATATGCATGCTCGTTATGGCTATAGTATATCTGATTTCAATTTATAACATGTAGTTTTGTAACTATATAAGATTTGTATAAATTTTATTAATGCTAAATTTTTCTATTATAGGACATCTTGGCACTGGTTCATTTCAGGTCCAATTGTAGGTGTAAAACGAGGCATGACACGTAGTGTTAGTACAAAAAAAGGACCAACACGTACTTCTAGTACAAAAAAGGACCTTCAGGATAGACCTCAAAGAGAATTGATCTTATATGTGTTCTTCTAAACGAAAGAGTATAAAGAATTGGTTTGCTCCTCAAAAGATAAAAGGAATTGGTAAGGCCATTGCAAAATTTTTTTTATTCAATGCTCTTCCATTTCATGCGGCTGATAGTGGGTCATATTATCAATCCATGATCAATACTATTGCTGAAGCTGGCCTCAGAATAAAAGGTCCCTCAAGATGCCAAATTGGTGGAATTTATTTGGATGAGGAGGTGGAAGAAATTGATAGTTACATAAACACATTGAAAATGAAACGACTAGAATATGGATGCACAATTATGTGCAATGGATGGAGTACACGTAATAAACGTCATATGTTGAATTTTATGATATATTCTAATTGCCATATGATCTTTCATTCTTCAATAGATTGTACTAACAAGAGAAAGTCAACTGACTATATTTTGTCTCTCTTGAATAAAGTTATTGATGAAGTTGGGGAAGATAATATTGTGTAAGTGGTTATTGATAGTGAAAGTGCAAACAAAATTGTTGGGGAAGCTCTAACGTTAGAAATGCCACATTTGTTTTGGTCTTCTTGTACTATACATTTCACTGATATGATATTAGAAGACATCAGGAAGGAGACAAAAATAAAGAAATGTATAGAAAAAGCAAAGCATATTACAAGCTTTATGTATAACAGTGATAAACTGGTGAATTTGATGAAAATATACACAAATAATAGAGAATTGTTGAGGCCAAGTATCACTAGATTTGCCATCAAATTTATAGTCATCGAAAGTCTTATTCGTTATCAATCATATTTGAAAAAAAATATACACCACTTCAGAGTGGGGAGAGTATAATTCTCGAAGACAAAAAGAAGCAGTCAAAGTATATGAAATCATTATGGATTATGGATTCTGGAAAGGGGCACGAGAAGTTCAATCTATTATGGAACCATTGGTAAAGTTATTAAAAATTGTCGATCAAGATAAAAAGCCCACATTGGCCATTATTTGTGAAGGCATGGATAGAGCTAAGATAGCAATAAAAGTGGCAACTAAAGATTGGGAAATTTATTGGGAAGTGATTGATGAGCGGTGGTATAGACAACTACACCAGTACTTACATGCAGCAGGTAAAATATATCTTTTATTAAATACTTATCATTTTGTTAAATTTAATTATATATGTGTAAATAAATATTGTAACACATTTTCAAATATAAATATATATTTCAGCATATTTTCTAAACCCGATACTACAATACTCGAGAATATGTGTATACGCTAATGAAGTAAGGCAAGGGCTAAAAGTTGTAATCAGAAGGCTTGAACCAAACTTAAACGCACAATCCTAAGCTATCAATGAGGTAGTGTATCTTTTATGGTCTCTTTCCAAATGTTACATTTTCTAAGTGATCACAATTGTTATATTGTTTTTGCTTAGTTATAGATTAAGTTGTTTAGAAATAAGATTGGAGAGTTTGGTCTCATCTTGCGAAAAAATAGTTAAAAACATATTACCATGTGATTTATCTCGTAATTATTTTTTTCCATTAGTCTTTTTAATTATATTAAGTGCTATCATATATATAATTACCCTATTCTATCATATATATAATTACCTTTTACACTTTGTATCAGCTAAATGGTGGATAAACTATGGTGATAAAACCCTGCACCTTAGGAAAATTGCTGTTAAAGTCCCAAGTCAAACGTGCTCTTCTACTGATTGCGAGAGGAATTGGAGCACATGGTCTCTCATTGACACATAACTTCGTAATCGTTTAGTTATCGCAAAGTTATACAAGTTTGTGTATGTCCACTATAATATCCGCTTTAGAATACACAACTTCCATCATAAGAAAGAGGACGGTGATTATGATCTTCTAATTGATCTTAATCAAATTTTTTATGATGCTGATATCCTAGATGAGTAGACTAGAGAGATTGAACCAGTTCTATTAGTAGATGATGATATGGAATGATTGAATAGAGAAATTCCTATTGTAAAATCAGACAAAAAATAAGACAATCCGGCTATTAATTCTCTAAGGCGTGCAAAAAAGAAAACCACTGATGCTATCTCAAGACAACAAAAAGGGAAAAATATTCAAGCAAACCTTGAAAGTGTTGATAGTGATGAATCTAGTGATAGTGATGGCGGAAATGATGATCAAGGATCACATGACGATAATGGTAGTCAACAATTGCCATGAGTATAATGGCAGTCAACATAACACTGGAATGTCTTGGGTACAAAGCAGTGAAAATTATTATGCAACCCAAGACATGGACCATGGTCATTGTCCTGAAATAGAGGAAAAATGCCATTTCTCAGCTGACTTGTCCAGTGCCAATGATTATACCAATTGTGGTAGAACATCCGGAGATGGCATACAAATATTAATGGCCATATGTAAAGCCTTCGCTTAAGAGATGGCCAACAAAGTTAGCATAGGGAGTACTTTGATTTTGTGTCAAGTAGTAATGCCAACAATTTGTTATCTCATATATCTTCTCGTAGACATGATAATAGGAGTCGCGATAATTCTAGTGGACGACATAATACACACTACAAGAAAAATATGCTATAACTACATTTGTTTTCCTACACTTTTATATAAGTGTTGTAATAATGATTTCTCACCACATTAGTGTTGTAATAATGATTTCTCACCACATTTAGTTGTCAAGTGTAGTAACATTTAAAATTTAATATTTTATTTAATTTTTTCCTATTCCATGGCTCCTTTTGTCTTGGTTTGGGGCCCAATTTTCAGCCATATAGGTCATTTCCATCTCCAACCTTGGCCCTT
>JACFYI010003689.1:179925-197516 GCA_014898755.1 Handroanthus guayacan
TCAAATCAGTAACATTCGAAATCAAGAACTAAGAAGAAAATATCTAACCAAGTTACTGTATAATAGAAAATCTAACTAAATTACTATTAAGTAGAATAACATACTCCACACGCATTCGAGGATAATCGAATTCATGACCATTGGGTCATGAGACCTCTAAATTCAATCCGTGGTTGGAACTTGGATTTTTGTATCTTGATATGAAATGCAAATCCAAGAAACATCTAAAATTTTGAAATAAAAATTCGATAATTTTTAAACAACAAATATCACTCTAATTTTTTAAACAATCAAAATACTGCGGTTTACTGAAGGATCAAAATTAGATCTTAAATTATGACAGTTAAGCATGTTGTTGTCTTGGAGTGAGTGTTTGTCTTTTTGCTTTTTGTCATCATGATGCGATCCACATCTTTAATATAAAAACTAAAATAATTAAATAATTTTGTAAAGGTAACTCATCATATGAACGAAAATAAATTATATCAGACTCAATGTAATAATTAAGGTCATTGTAAAATAAAATATTAAAAAAAAAAAATCATGAATCAATGGGACAATTATGAAAAACTTTGGTGATTAGCAATTTTATGTAAAATGTTTGTTTATTGATAAAAAAAGAGGTATCGAAACAGCTTGAGCAAAGTGATATCATCCCTTTCTTTCTTAAGAGGAGGTTAAAGGTTCAATTATCTTCATGTTCAATTAAAAAAATTATAACAAGGATAAAAGAAAGAAAGAGAAAAATAATTAATAGATAAAAAATAGGGAAAAAAATCAATAATTTAAGAGTGACAAGGATGCTTAATCCACAAAATAACCAAAAAAAAAAAAAAGATTTAGAAGGATGAATTATGCTGGTTTATAACACCAAATAACTCCTGTGACATCAAATATTTAATAGCAGGCTTGCAATCCCCTACTATTTATTCTACTATTCATATTATCTTCCCCCGAGATTAATTACCATGGAGCCATGAAATTTCAATAATATTCCTATATTGCAATTTCGCAAATGGAAATGCATTTTAAGAAAGAGCATTATGTCTTTAAATTATGAGCCACAAATTGGTAATAGTTGTCAAACACTTAATTAATTAGATATATGAATATATTATTTTGATAATATTCAAAAATTAATAAAGACTGCCAATAATTCATGCATCGTACATTTAGCCAACGGTCCCTACCTGGGATAACTGTAATCATAAGCAAATTACAAAAGCTTTCTCCTTCGACTTGATAAGAACGCCAGTTTCCTTTTTCTTTATTTGTTGCTTCTTTGGAGAGGTTATTGATAATAAAGGGACACGCGGTGGGGTTAAGCTGAGAGAAAGAGAGATACTGTAGAGAGGTGATCCTTAAAAATGCAGTGGTGAAGCAGTCAATTGGTGTGCTTCTACTTTTTCAATTCTCAGCGCTGTTGAAGAAGTGAATTAGTGCTCTGGGTAAGAGACTAATTACTTAATTTGATATTTTCACCAAGCTTTTTCTTCTGTTCCCATCTTACATGTCTCTCTCACTCTCTCACAGTAAATGGAGTGGAATTTCTCCATATTCATTTCATTTTTTCCTTTTAATTTTTTTTTCGTGGTTTCAAAAGGGGTAATATACTCCAATTTTCTGTTGCCAGTTGCGACATTGCAACAAGGTATAATTTGTCGGAAGCACTTTCGGTCTCCCCTGGATTCATTGTTTTTTATTTTTGTTTTTGATTTTTGCGTTTTGTGTATGGTTAAGAGTCCAGTTTCTGGGTGTTAAAGGTTAAATATGTATGCCCTTTGAAAATCACAGGCTGGGTCGTTTAGACCAATTGCAAATGTGGAGTCTGAATGTTTCTGTAGTTTTAGTATTTGAGGATTGTTTTTCTCTGTTCTTCCTTCTCTTTTTTGACATGGAAATGTTGTCTATAGACAATTATTGTTTTCCCCCCAGTGATGTAGTGTCTACTTGAAAGACCTTTTTTTTTTTCCCCTCACTTTCTTCCTCACTTCTTGCCAACCAATTATGTGGAGACTATTGTTCTTTTTAATGTGTTCATATTTTCTTTTTCGCTTCCATTAGAGGCAGAACACCAGGTAGACCTGAATTAGGCGTTATTCTTTTACTATGCTAGTTTTCCTTACGTAATATTATCACTTCACTCAGGATTTCAGTTGATACTAGAACTTGTGGTTAAGATATATTGTTCAAAGACATATTAAGTACTAGAATTTTACTTTCGATTTAAACTTTGCCTGTCGAATATTGAGCTTTTTTTTTTAACGATTTCAAGTTATTAACTGAGCAGACCATTTGTGCACGTGGTTTACTTCATTATGAAGCTGTTCTGGATGAATAGAATCCATGTACTTTGATCATTATCTGTAAGCATCTAATCTGGAATGAATTTGGGACAGCAAGAGATGCATCTTCCAGAGTTATTATTGTCTCATGTTGAATTTGCCAGTCCTTATACAAAGTTAAACTTCCAAGAATTCTGCAAGTTATAAGCTGGAAAAGTACATATGGAGGGCTCTTCATCACAGCCAGAGATTAGTAAGGATAACAAGAATGAGCCAGGACCACTGACGAGACTCCAATCAAAAAATAAAAATGCTCAGAGTTTGACGCCGGTGGAAACTAGAGAACCAGAGAAGGCCCAGAGTTCAATGGCTATGGAACAAAAAAAACCCAATAAAGATCTCAATTGGTACTTGCCGCTATATAAAGCTGCACTAAAAGGTGACTGGGAGAGGGCCAGAAATTTCTTTGACCAGGATCCTGATGCTGTCACAGCTAAAATTACCAAGGCTTCCGGGACAGCGCTACATGTTGCAGTTGGGACAGGAAAGGCAAATAGTTTTGTCAAGGAATTGTTAGAGTTGATACCAACAGAAGCATTGGTAAATCTGCGCGATCCAGCCGGTCGGACGGCCCTTCACTATGCAGCCATATTTGGCAATGTTGAGGCGGCAAAACTATTGGTGTCTAAAGACCCTGGCTTGACGAATACTCAGTCTGGCTCGTCAGCTCTGCCTATACATGTGGCTGCTCTTTATGCTAACAAGGATATGGTTTCTTACTTATTAACTGTCACCAGAGATGACACGGATCCAAATCCCTTCGCAGATAAATCTGGTTTACGTCTTCTGAATCTTGTTATTCGTGCTGAATTCTATGGTAATGGTATTTGTGCTAGGAACTTGTAAAATTTTGAAGTCAAGAAAATTTAGTTATCTGCCATCTCATCACATTAATGTTTTCCTGATGCTCCACAGATTTGGCTCTTTATGTACTGCAGCTTTATCCTAGTTTGGCCACATTGAGGTCACCTGCTGGTGACACCGCCCTGAATATGATAGCTGAAAAGCCTTCTGCATTCTTGAGAAGAAGTTCACTTTCGTTTTGGCAGCGACTAATATATTCCTGTTAGTTTATCATTTCATATGTACTTGCCTTCACATGCTGTTTTTGCTTGTTATTTCTGTTACATTTTTGGTCCGGTGTTGTGCTCTACTTGCAAAAGAGTAGTGAGACTACCATACTTTGAAGGCCACAACCCATGTCTTGACATCCTGCTTTGTCTTTTGGGTCCTCAGTGGCATATTTCATTTACTTGGAACTCAGATCGGGGATGGCTCTAGGTTTTTCTCACTACTGAATTTTGTATCTTAAGCATACATATCATAATCTAATGTAATTAAATGGACAGAAACATATCTCCACATTGAAACACCACATTACATGGCCTTCAAGTTCTTGGATCTTGGATGCATACTTGTTAAATTTTATTTGTAGGTCTCATGCACTTTCAAATTTAAAATGACTGTTATGGATCATTCTTCATTGATATAGATAATATGATGATTCACCCTGAAAATTTGCAAATATACAATTACATAAAATAGTTACATCTGAAGTGACCTAAAGATGCATGCTAGGTAAGCAAGCAATTTAACTTTTTTCTTGCCCTAGTTGATGGAATAATTCAAAGTCTTTCAATTTTCAAGGTATTCCTGCAAAGTTTGGGACTATATATAGCCAAGACGAAACAGTCAAGGAAAATCCAGCTGTTGCCACGCAGAATGCTCCTAAACCTTGCTACTGTGCTCCATTTCTCCAACAGCTCAGTTTTTCTGGTTTGTTCACTTTCCTTCTCCTTTTCCATTGCTAAATGCATATTAAGCTTTACAGTAGTTACTTCTATCATGGACAAGCTTTTTTCATTATGCAAAACAGAGTAAAAGAAATCTTCATGTAATGAACTTCAACTGTCAAGTTCACTCTGTGTCATAGTACCTGCTTGTCCATAGTCCAAGTTTCCTTTACGCCCAGAGGCTCGTCATCCTTACAAATACATTGATTATCTAACTCGATTATGGTAGATACCTTTCATGAAATTATCCTTCTGTAATATCAACTGGTTTTGAGTTGCCTTGCAGGATGCAAGAAGGCGTATTGGGTGTTCTGGGAAGTTATTGAATGTCTAGGTATGGTGCTGATTTATTTCTTACGGACAGAACAGCTTGGTTTAGACTTGCCTCTGTTGAATTTAAGCTTCCATTACAGTGCCGCAAGCCAGGTTAATTCGGAACACCAGAATAATGCATCTGCAAACTCTTAGACTAGTGAAATGCCTGTGTAAATTGATCGCGGGTTTGGATTACTCAACAGCTATGTCAATGTTCGAAACGCCAATTCTTTTGGCTGCCAGTTTGGGAAATAGTGAGATTGTAGAGGAGATTCTGGAGTCTTTTCCTCCGGCAGTTTGGTCAACGGATCATATGGGACGAAATATATTTCTAGTAGCAGTTGCATATCGACGTGAGAATGTTTTCAACCTCTTGTATCAAATGAGCGAACATAAAGGGATGGCTACAGAGCTTCGCGACGTCGAGTGGAATAGTATTTTGCACCTGGCTGGAAGGTTGGCTCCTCCAGCTCAACTCAATCTTGTGTCTGGTGCAGCTCTACAAATGCAACGTGAATTACAATGGTACAAGGTAACAATACTAACTAAAGTGGAAATTCCTTGTGGAAATACTTTTAGAGGTAGTTATCTCATCAACACTCTCTGAGGTTTAATCTTGTTATAGAAACAACCTATGTGGTCTGGAAACTTATAATAGCAGCCCCTGCCAATAGAAAACTTAATGGAGCTCGTGTAACATATCGATTAGATACCCCCACACCAAAAATGTAATATATTGACTGAAATATTACAAGTAGAGCAATTTTCATTTGCTTGTAATGTTGCACATAGTCGTTAACTTTTGCTTCAGTTGAACTAATGCTCATCTCCCAAACCACAAGTGGTGTTATTTGCTCAAACCTCAGAAGCTGTTGAGGTAATCACATAGTTGTACCATACTCTAATTTTTCCACAGGAAGTAGAAAAACACCTGCTTCTGGACTTTAAGGACGCGGAAAATTCCAAAGGAAGAATGCCTGCTGTGGAATTTTCTGAGGAGCACAAAGACCTCATTAAAGAGGGGGAAAAATGGATGAAAGACACGGCAAATTCTTGCACGGTTGCTGCAGCTCTGATTGCCACTATCGCTTTTGCAGCTTCCATTACTGTACCAGGTGGCAATGATGGCAACAGCGGCTTCCCTATTTTCTCCGACAATACAGCATTTGACGTATTTGCTGTGTTTGATGCCCTGTCTTTGTTCTCATCAACTGCTTCTATGCTGATATTCTTGTCCATCCTCACAGCTCGTTATGCAGAAGGTGATTTCCTCTATTCCCTCCCGAAAAGGTTGATGATTGGTCTTGTCACATTATTCCTTTCCATAACATCAATGATGGTAGCCTTCAGTGCGACTCTCTATCTTGTGTTTGGCCATAAGAAGGCTTGGACTCTTATTCCGGTAGCTGCACTTGCCTGTCTGCCTGTAACCTTATTTGTGACGCTGCAGTTTCCCCTACTTGTAAGTATGGTTCGTTCGACCTACTTTGCTGGAATTTTTGGCAAGCGTGGTGAACGTTTCCTGCTATAGGGTAGGTTGAGAACAATGCTGCAGCTGATGATCATGAACTGAAGATATGATTTGGAAACAAGCTTTTACAGTAAATATGTACATGATCTTGGCAAAACATGTTGGAGTCTTCCTCGCAAGGATTATGAAAGAAACTATGATGTGGTACATTGCTATCTTGATGTGAAACTATTCCTGCAATCCTTCTGTTGTTAAAGGGATTCCCTTCAAGCAGGGTAAATGATTAACTGTTTATGGTAATAATCTAAATAATATTTAATTTTATCATTTTATAATTGATTTAATATGAATAAATTGCATTACATTTTATAAGTTCAATAGAAATTTAAAATTTCAAAATTTCACTCTTTTCCTAAAGTTAAACTAGAAAGTATATAAATTATGTTTTCTTAGTTATAAGCTCTTTGCAACTAATATTCACTTTAAAAATTATTATGCAAAACAAAAAATTATTGTCATCTATATCCATACTTCTATAATCTATACAATAAAGTGTGAGGCCTTAATTGGTATGGTTTCAGGTATTTTATCTAAAATACTCCTTTACATTAATAATAATCACCAGCAATCCAATTAATTTTACATTAGATTATGTATGTAATTTAATTAATAATAATAATAATAATAATATTCTGATTATTAAATATAAATAGAAATAATGTTTATTTTTCATATCTTAATATATGTAAATTATCTTTTCATCATTTTTTGCACACACATCAAGTGTGCATTTGAAACTAGTATATATAAAGTGTAAGAGAAGAAGGCAATTATTTTTGGTGATATGTTTTCATGTGTTGTTCCTAAAATATCAATACTCTTAACTTTGTCTAATAACTCTTCACAACCTAATTATCTCTTAATATTAAAATTGGTATGTATTATATTAAAAATATTAATCATGTTCTAATTGTTATTATTAATATTGTCATATATAATATTTTATTTATTTTTTGCACACTGCACAAACGTCGAGTGTACAATTGATGCTAGTTATACATCAAGTGTGAGGCCCAAGGGTAATGATATGTTTTAATGTGATATGTCTAAAATACCCCTTAATATCAATTTATCTTGAGAATCACTCACAACAAAATAAAAAATCATTAACTCGCTAATTTATCTATTTATATTAAATTTTGTATATCATATTTAATATATTGATCATATTCTAATTATTAAATACACTCAAATCAAGTCTGTATTATATTTTAATGTATATAAAATTTATATAAAGTATTTTATACATATATATTGAGTATGCAATGGACACTAGTATTTGTATTTATAAAGGGACGACAGTGCTTGATATTCGTTCTCTTTGTAAGGAAACTACTTGCTATGTCAGTTAGCAAATGTCAATACATCACCTTCTCAACTATATATTTAGTGCCCTGTCATAATTTAATCGCAATTATATAATAAGCAGAAGTATATGTTTATACATAAAGAATCATCACAAGTATACAATACTTCCATGTAATTGTATGAGATTACAACCCCACCCGGCCCCACCCCCAAGCGCCAAGCGCACCCCCCATACCCAAAAAAGGGGGGTTAGACAGTTAAGTTGATTCATTTTACTAGTTATTAATATTAGGATTTACTGTACACTCGATATATATGCATAAAATAGTAAATAATAATATTTTATATATATTAAGATATAATACAAATTTAATTTATGTATTTAATAATTAGAATGTAATTAATATATTTAATACAAATATATAGATAATTTAATATAAATAGATAAATTAGTGAATTAATAACTTTTATTTATGTTGTGGGTATTTATTAAATTGAATAAATTAATAGAAAGGGTACTTAGGTATGATACACGAAAGAATACCACTAAAATAATTATCTTTAGCTCTCACACTTTGTATATGGTATAGATTCTGATCCGAACTTTCAATCTTGTTATTCTATATGAGCAAAATAATCGATACACAAAACGAATTCTTTTTGTTTTTCTTTTCATGACCAATATTATACAAAACTTAGCTAGACACAAACAAAATTTAGGTTGATCTACTCAAAGAGTGAATAATAAGATTGACAATTTGGAGTCTCATTTTTATATAGGGATAATTACCTCAACACACCCTGAGATATAGTATAACTATATACTATTTAAAATTTGAATAATTACCATTAGACTCCTTACTGTTGGTTCAATTGACGAATAGTCACAATCATATTCCCTTAAAAATCTTAAAACGTACAAAAAAAAACCCTTTGCACCAGAGGGTCTAATTATAATTATGCAAAAACGAAGGAGGTAATTATTATAATTATGCGTAATGTTGGACCAGCCGCATGGGGTGTAATAATAGTTATTCAAATTTCAAAAAATATTTTGATAATTATACCAAGCCTCATGGAGTGTAAAGATAAGTATCCCATTTTATATATGTCAAAAAGTTGTCAACTATTTCCTGTTAAATTATCCGAAGCAGCTTCATCACTTTTCCCTTCTTTGTTTAATGAGTCTCCTAAGGATGGATTTTTATTTTTATTTTTTCTTTGAGAGACCTAGGAATGGATATATAATTATATAATGTGACTAGCTTATGAAATTGAAGTAGCACAAGTAAATTTGGAAAACTATTAATTATTGCATTCTTTTAACCTAACAGATGAGCTCTTTTACTTGGCATTCATACTTCTTCAACTGAATCATCATCTAAGCACATATTTTGTGCACAATTTCGGTGCTAAGTGCTAAAACAATCCTTCTCTGATGTCAAGTCCAATATAGAATACTAAGAGTCATGCCTAGTTTTGTAGAGTATTTTTTGAATTGGACCACAAATGTTTTTTCTTTCCAGGCTTTTGTTGATTGCATCATTGTTTATCACACCTCCTTAACCTCCTTATTTGGACCTCCCACCCTTCCGACCAAAACCTTAGTACCTTCAGTGGGAAGTCCCGTTTCTCTGAATA
Organism: Handroanthus guayacan; assembly: GCA_014898755.1. Lineage (NCBI taxonomy): Eukaryota > Viridiplantae > Streptophyta > Magnoliopsida > Lamiales > Bignoniaceae > Handroanthus > Handroanthus guayacan. The sequence continues at coordinate 188,859 of JACFYI010003689.1, forward strand.
AATGACCATCACTAAATATTCCAGCATCATTACAAACTCCACAAATTTTAGCCACGACTTGGGAGTTGGCATCCACATTGCAACGATTCCAGTCCACTATTCCTCCATCCTGCTGATCATAAGTTGTCTCTTCAACCTGGAAAATGCGTGAGGCTATGGTTTTACTGATATAAAAGAATTGAAACTAATGAAAGAAGACATATAATTTCTGCATTATAAAATGAAAGGAAACGTAAGCTTTTTATAGGCTTTGCAAAATGATGACCCACTAACTCCATAAGACCATTAAATTAGACACTAACCCACTAAACGGAAAACTACCTAACAAACATGACATCATGACCCACTAATTAGAACCACTCCTAAGGCAACTACCTATGTTGTCTAAAATAAGTAAACATACTGCAACAATCCCTCCCTTAAACTGATAACTCTCAAGCATCAGTTTGTCTTTAGCTTTTCAGTTCTTCTATAATGCTATTGCCCATCAACCTTCTCAGATTTTGGAGGGGAATCCACTGAGAGGTTAGTGAAAATATTTGCCTGTTGATCTTCACTTTGACAATATTGCAACTCAACTGTTCCTTCATTGTTAAGGTCTCTAAGAAAATAATACTTCAGATCAATGTGCTTGTTTTTTTCATGCAACACCGAGTTCTTTGACAACTTGATAGCAGAATTGTTATCACAAAATATTGTAGTTGCTCCTTCTTGCTTAAATTGCAACCCTTCAAGAATTTTCCTCAATCAAATTGCTTGACAAGCACAAGCTGTAGCGGCAACAAATTCAGCTTCTGTGCTTGATAAAGTGACAATGGGTTGCTTCTTGGAAGACCATGAAACAGCCCTTGCGCCCAACATGAAAACATAACCCAAAGTGCTCCTTCTATCATCTTAATCTCATGCATAATCACTGTTAGTAAAGCCAATCAAATTTGATTTTTCACCCTTCTTGTAGAACAACCCCAAATCCTTGGTTCTTACAAGTAACGAAGGATTCTTTTAACAGCTAGCATGTGCATTTGGGCTCTCTATATATCTACTTATGTGACTTACAGAATACATAATGTCTGGTCTTGTAGCAGTTAGATACATCAAACTTCCTACAATTTCCTTGTAGAGTGTGTTGTTCACTTTTTCCTCTTCTTCATCTTTGTGTAGCTTTAAGGCAAACTCAAATGGGGTATTGATGGAATCGCAATTCTTCATTTTGTACCTATCCAAAACTTCGCGCACATAGTTCTTTTGGGAAACAAAAATCCCATCATCATATTGCACTACTTCTAATCCAAGGAAGTAACGCATCTTACCAAGATCAGACATCTCAAACTCAACCATCATAGAGTTTTTGAATTCAACATACATACCACTTTCATTTCCAATAAATATGAGATCGTCAACATATAAACAAACAATAAGAATTTTTCCACCATCTTCAATTTTGACAAAAAGTGTGTGCTCGTAAGGACACTTCCAAAAGCCTGGTTTCAAGAAATAAGTCTCAATACAACTATACCAAGCTCGTGGAGCTTGTTTTAGTCCATAAAGAACCTTTTTCAATATATAAACTTGATGCTCATTACCAACCTTAATATAACTAGGGGGTTGTTCAACAAATACCTCGTTCTCCAAATTTCCATGCAAGAATACCGATTTGACATCCATCTGGAAGATAGGCCAAGAATTTTGTGCTGCCAATGCAATTAGCATTTTGATTGTGTCATGTCTTGCAACTAGAGTAAACACTTCTGTATAGTCAACTCCATACTCCTGCTTATATTTATTAGCCACCAATCTTGTCTTGTACTTGTCAACTTCACCATTTTCCTTTAGTTTTGTTTTGAAGACCCACTTGACACCAATGGTTTTGTGCCCCTCTAGAAGATCAGTTAGCTCCCAAGTATCATTCCTTTCGATTGCTTCAAGTTCAGCGTCCATCGCCTTCTTCCACTTTATATCTTTGATAGCACTTTCAAAATTTGTTGGGTCACAATCTGCAAATAATGGAAAATAGGTAACCGCACCATCATTTGCTCCAATCCCAATTACCTCATAGTTTTGCATCCATGCGAGCCTTTTTTGAACATGGCGTAGTGCTTGAACCATTGCACTAGTTTCATCTCCTGCTACTGGCAAAATTTCTGTATTTGGTGGAATAGCATTTTATGAGAGTTCGAGCATTGAAGCTGTTTCTTCAATATCACAAATGACTTGAGTAGTATGTTGCTCATCCCAATCCCAAGTGTTTCTCCGTCAAAGATAACATCTCTACTGGTCACAATCTTCTTTGCCAATGGATTAAACAACTTGTATGTCTTGGATGTCTCACTGACACCAAGAAAGACACATTTCTCGCCTCTATCATCAAACTTATTTCTCTTCTCATCCGATACATGTGCATAGGCAATGCACCCAAAGATTCTAAAGTGATCAACCACTAGTCTCCTTCCACTCCAAGCCTCTTCTGGTATCACTTCTCCAAGAGCAAGTGTAGGATTTCTATTCAAGATGTGGATGCTCTAATTTACTGCTTCCGACTAAAACTCCTTTGGAACTTTCCCTCTAGCTAGCAAGCTTTGAACCATGTTGAGAATGGTTCTATTTTTCCTTTCTAATACACCATTTTGCTGTGGTATATAAGCCGTTGTGAGCTCTCTTTGAATGCCTTGTGCATCACAAAAATCTTCAAAAAACTTGGAGCAATATTCGCCCCCACGATTAGTATGCAGGGTCTTAATGGTTTTTTCTTGACCAGTACACATGGTCTTAATGGTTTTTTCTTTCTCATTCTTCGCACGAGCCTTAAAGCTCTTAAATATATTAAAAGCCTCTGTTTTTTCTTGTAAAAAGTAAATCCAAGGTTTTTTGGAATAATCATCAATAAAGGTAATAAAATATCTTTTACCTCCATAAGAAATTGGACTTATTGGTCCACAAATGTCAGAGTGAACCAATTCCAGAACCTCTTTAGCTCTCCATGACTTTTCCTTTGGAGAACTAAGAGTAGCGTTGTCTGCCAACAACATATTTTTCACAAACTTGGGAGGGAGCAACTATTTGAGGAAGGCCAGACACCATATTCTTCTTTTGGAGAATCTTCAAACCACTAAAACTCAAGTGGCCATATCGAAAATGCCACAAACATGAAGGATCTTTTGTTTCTGCTATCAAACAAGGTTGAACACTCTCAATCTTGAATGGAAACAACCTATTTGAACTCATTTTCACAATGGCAACAACTCCTCTAGTGGGGTTAGTAATCTCACAAGCATCATTCTTAATGGTGATAACATATCCTTTTTCTAGCAATTGACCGACACTTAACAAATTGCTTTTCAAGACAGGAACATACAATACATTAGATATTGTTTCCACAAAACCCTTCTTGGTTTTAGTACTAACGTCATCCTTTTGCAGCACATTCACAGTAGAGCAATCACTGAAACTAATTGTAGAACGAAAACCTTCATTTAAATAAGAAAAAGAAGACTTACTTCCACTCATGTGGTTGCTGCAACCCGTATCCACATACCAAAATCAGGCCTAGGTGCTATTTCATCTTGAAATGCCATCCGCAAAGTTTCTCCTTCTTTATTTTCAACAAAATTTGACTTTTCTTCCTTGTCATTAGGCAGCTTAGTATAGTATTCTGATTGATAATGACCAAGTTTATGACAACAAAAGTATTCTAGTTTAGATTTGTCAAAATGCCTTCCTCTGCCTTCGCCTTGGTCATCATAGGCTCTGAAATTCCTGTTCTCAACCTGATTATCTCCATCTCTATTTCCTCGATCTCTTCTTCCTTTTCCTCTTCCTCTACCCCTTCCTCTAAAATTGGAGGAACGAATATTAGTAGAAGCCTTTAAAGTATGCTTCTCAGAAGTTGAACTCCGGTTCATCTTTTGCTCATGGACCAACAAGGAGCTTTGCAATTCATCAAGAGAGAGTGCATCTATGTCTTTTGACTTGTCAATGGAGCAAATGACAGGGAGCGCAATATCTTCTCCGCAATGGTGACATAATCCATCTTCTGGCCTTGAAAATGCATTTTATTACTTATCTCCATGGTGCTGGCAAAATAGCTGCTGACAGATTCTCCATCCTTCATTTGCAAAGTCTTGAAATCCCTTCTCAAGGCTTAAAGCTATGCTCGCTTCACTCTGGCAGAGCTTTGATACTTTTTCTTCATGGAATATCTTCGGAAGTTTCTTTGCAAAGAATAGTTTCCAAGATGGGTCGATCAATAGCCTGAAATAGATAATTTTTTGCCTTTAAATCTTTCAGCTTTCTTGCTTCGAACTCAACTTTCTAGGCATATGTCAAAACTTCTATTTATGCCGACACTCCAATTCCAGACTCAACAATAGGCCAATACTCCTTTGACCGCAAAAAATTCTCCATTAACATGCTCCAATGGTCATAATGACCATCGAAACGAGGAATGGTAGCTTGCACAAAATTGCTCTCTGAGGCCATGGGTGAAAAGAAAAACTCTTTCCCTCATGTGTTTCACTCCTGCTCTAGTACCATTGATATAAGAGAATTGAAACTAGTGGAAGAAGACATATAATTTCTGCATTATAAAATGAAAGGAAACGTAAGCCTTTTATAGGCTTTACAAAATGATGACTGACTAACTCCATAACACCATTAAATTAGACACTAACCCACTAAATGGAAAACTACCTAATAAACATGACATCATGACCCACTAATTAGAACCACTTCTAAGGTAGCTATGTATGCTATCTAAAATAAGTAAACATATTGCAACATTTGTCTCACAGACATCTGATTTGCTATCAAAGTCCCTGTTTTGTCCAAACATATAACAATTTTACATCCTACCACACATGGCAATGTGCTCATTACATATTTAACACTGATATCAAACACCATATGCACATTACATGTTACACGTGTTCGTAGATTCCAATTGAACACATAAATAAGTAACTTCACGGAAGATAGAAAAATCATATTAGAGATAAAATAAGGGAGATGTTAAGTTCATTTAGAAAGAACACATACGAGAAAATAACAAGTGGCAGTAACTAATAAAACATCAATAAATAGAGCTCCAAAATATATATATATATATATATAAAGAGATAAAACAGAGTCTCCTACATACCTGATTGTACTAGAAAATTCACAGCTACTTTTTTCCTCCCACAAGATCATAAACTGAATCCAAGAGCTCCAATTGAAAGGTTAGCTTTTAAAAAAGGAGGACCGATACCAAGACACGGAATTCACGTAGGGGAAATCACTATAAGCCCTAACACAGATCAATATGAAGAAATAGTAAAAAATAAGAAAATGGCAAAAAACTCCTGTAGCACAATCAACTTGAGTATGTCACCATGAAGCTCATCTCAAAGTATGAATAAGTAACCTTATAAGGGACACAACAAACAATAAGCAACCTTATAAAGGATGCAACAAGTATATTAAAGATAGAATATCAGGCAAGTTAATATCAACATATTAAAGATGAAATATCAGCAAGTTAATATTAGCCAAAAAGAATAGAGGGGTAAAAAAAAAAAAAAAACAGAATTGATGAATAATGCCGCAATGAATAACCTTCCATCTATAATAAAGAGACAAAAAAAGTTTTTGTGCATACCTTGTTTTGCTTATCAGTCGGCCCAACCCAACAACCCCTAACCTAAACCCAGATAGTATCTATTGATTTGTGTTGCGTTGCCATATTATGTCAAAAAATGCCACTTTGGCCTCCCGTATTAAACAGCGGGTTGGCCCGCTAAAAGAGCCATCCCTTGTTATTTCTTCTGCAACTAATATTAACTCCTCTCACCAAAATTAATTAATATAGGATGATAAAATTTTAACAACGTCCCTACATTGCAATTTCCTAAGAACCCGTTTGGCTGACATGATTATATGGGATAGATTCATAATTCATGTTAACTAAGTGTTTAGTTAACATATTTAAGGCTCATAATTAATAAATGGTCCGGTCATTAATCTTAAAATTCTTAGATCACAGGTCTTGAGGAAAAAGGACAAAACCATCTAATGAAAAAAGAAGGGGGAAAAATATGAAAAAGAAAAAACTTCATCATTAAAATTGACCATAAGCATGAATGACAACTCCCTTTGTTTCTCTTTTGACGACTTCCTTTGTTTCTCCTTTCCTTTTTTTTGTTTTTCATATAAAAAAATGTTTGATTTCAAAAATAAAAGTGAGGAAAAAGGCGTGTCAGCAGAAGCCTTCCCCCTTGCAATTTTTCTTTAATAATTATTTTTTTTTTTTGAAAAATAAAGATATTAAATTTAAATTTGATGTTTAAAATACAAATAAGTCTAAAGATTAATAAATTAACTTAATATTGAAAATGATTAATATGTCATTGAGCAGAAATTTAATTATTTAAATCAGTTAATATTTTTAGAAGTAAATTTTATAGAAGAATTGACTAATAAGTTTTTATTTAATAAATAATTGAACCAATATTAGAAGTGATTAACGTACAAATTTAAATTTAAAATTGATTAATAATTTTTTGAAGACAAATTTGTAGGAGAGGAGTGAATTTATGGAGATACACCGCCAAATCAACTTTATGAATAGAGCATCTCATCTAATCACAACTTGAGTTTCTTCTTATTTGATCTAATTTTTTCAAATAATGAATGAAGGGTTGACAAAGAAATTATAATAAAAAGAGAAGGTTAATTGTGACACGTTATTATTATCACAAGAAACAATCCAACTAAACCAAACAATAAATTGGATATACTTGGGATATCCTTATTTCAAATCTTGCAAGCAAACATTATGGGATTGAATTGATATGTAATCTAGAAAATAAAACATTCACTTTATCAATCATATCTAATACTATCCAACGAAGTAAACGAGCTCTAAATGAAATACACTTAGTAAAATGGATACTCATGTCTTTAATCTAGAAACTACAAATTAGTAAAGGCTATCAAGTACTTAATTAGATATATGGATATACTATTTTAATAACATTATTTACAAATTAACAGAGGTACTAAATCCAAGACCAATTTATATATCTCTATAATTTTTTAAGACTACAAATTTGTGTGACAAATTTAATATGATATATCAAGAGGATCCTTTTTAGGGGGTTACGAAGATGAATTGTAACTACTTTATAGCCCTCGACCTTGTAGCTCCCTTGTTATATCATATTTAGTTTAGTAACCGGCCACTCCATCCCATACTTTTTTATGCTACTATTAATATTGTCTTCCTCCAAGATTAGTGAGCCTGGAGCCATGAAATTTTAACAACATAGATATATTGCAATTCCCAAAATGAAAATGCACTTTAAGAAGGGGCATTATGTCTTTAAATTAAAAGCAAAAAATTAGTGAGAGTTACTAAACACTTGATTAAATATATGAATATATTATTTTAATATTATTCACAAACTAATAAGTGCTAATAATTAATCCCAATACTAATTCATATATTTTTATAAGTTATTAAGACTACAAATCTGTACAACAAATTTAATATGACATAACAAAAAAAAAGCCAGCGATTTCATACATTCGTACATATTTGTCATTTAAAATTAAAATTAAATATAATGTTATCGAAATTAAATTGATTTATATCCTTACATTTTTCATTATATAAAGTCATATCTCATGCATCGTACGATTACCCTACGGTCCCTACGTGGGTTAACTGTAATCATAACCAATTACAAAAAGCTTTGTTCTTCGGCTTGATAAGAACGCCAGTTGCCTTTTTCTTTATTTGTTACTTCTTTGGAGAGGTTATTGATAATGATAAAGACACGCAGAGGGGTCAAGCTGAGAGACAGAGATACAGTAGAGAGGTGATCCTTAAAAATGCACAGGTGAAGCAGTCAATTCGTATGCTCCTACTTTTTCAATTCTCCTTGCTGTCTCTCTGACGGCAAATGGAGTGGAATTTCTCCATATTCGGTCCATTTTTTTCTCTCTTTCTTTCTTTTTTTTTTTTTCGCGGTTTATAAAGTGATAATATAGTCCAGTTTTCTGTTGCCAGTTGCCACATTGCAACAAGGTCTGATTTGCAGGTACCACTTTCAGTCTCCCCTGGAATCATTTTTTGTTTCAGCGTCTTGTGTATGGCTAACATCTTAGTTAAGAGTTAAGTTCCTGGGAGTAAAGTGTTAAATATGTATGCCCTTAGAAAATTACAGGCTGGGACGCTTAGACCAATTGCAAATTTGGAGACTGAATGTTTCTGTTTGGAGACTATTGTTCTTTTTAATGTGTTCATGTTTTTATTTTTCGCTTCCATTAGAGGCACAACACCAGGTAGACCAGAATTAGGCGCTATACTTTTACTATGCTGTTGTTCCTTATACAATATTATCACTTCACTCAGGATTTCAGTTGATACTAGAACTTGTGGTTAAGATATATTGTTCAGACACACCGAGTACTAGAATTTTACTGTCCTTCGATTTATACTGTGCCTGATGAATATTGAGCTTTTTGTTTAATGATTTCAAGTTATTAACTGAGCAGACCATATTTGCACTTGGTTTACTTTATTATGAAGCTGTTCTGTATAAATAGAATCCATGTACTTTGATCACTATTTTGTGAGCATCTAATCCGGAATGAATTTGGGACAGCAAGAGATGGATCTTC
>JACFYI010003689.1:203869-215813 GCA_014898755.1 Handroanthus guayacan
AGTTTACGAAATTACTAAATCATCCATTTTGTTAGATTTTTTTGTCGAAAACTATTGATATTCTCCAATTTTTCCATTGCACTAACTACTTATTATATCTGTGTACTTGGTCATTGTGATTTTAGAGACTAAAATTAGATAACATCATCAGTTTTTTGTCAAAAAATATAACGAAATGGATGATTTAGTAATTTTATAAACTTATGGGGGCTAATTTGTAATTTTCAAACCATGAGGATAGTACTTGGTAATTTCACAATCTCAAAGAGTAGTCAAATGTAATTAACCCTACGTTTTATTAACCTGACAGATGAGCTCTTTTACTTCGCATTCATTCTTCTTCAACCGAATCATCATCTGAGCACATATTTTGTGGATAATTTCGGTGCTGACGGCAAAAATAATCGTTCTCTGTTGTTAAACCCAATATGGTGTACAAAGAGTCATGCCTAGTTTTGTAGAGTTTTTTCAATTTGACCACAAATATTATTGCTTTCCCGGCTTTTGTTGATTGCATCATTGTATATCACATCTCCTTAAACAAAACAAAGATATATTTTCAAGGAAGTATACTTTATAAGCCATCTAACATACTTTGTCTTTCTCACCCTTATACCAACCACTACAAAAATTAGTCCATTTCCTACCAAAGAATAGCATGAAGGATCGAGCAACTTCTTATGGACTGGATGAATTGCGATATAGTAGTCTTAAAGCTCTACAAGATCAACCTTATATGCCAAATCTAGGCCCCGCAAACCCTTTGAACTCCTTCAGCGTCCTTGATAGCAACAATTGCCACTAGTGTTCATCTACGGGGCAAGTAGATCCATCAACTAGTTGAACATAAGCACTGCCACGCCCTAGGCCTAGGGGTTGCGGACGCGAGATTGGCCTGAGAATCTACCGTGTGCAACATGAAATTGAGCTACGAACAACTTGCTCAAAAGGGATATCTAATGGTTAAACATAGATTCCTTAGCCAATGCTTATATAATGGTAGCTATTTTCTTAGTCTAGCAATGTGGAATATCACAATCATTCTTCCTTCAAACGGCGACATCCTCATCACGATATAACAGAGTTTAGGATCACCCTCCAAATGTTAGGACTCTAAAGGTGGCACTTACAAGCTCAAGAGGTGGCTCCCGTGCATGTAGTATTTTGTCCTGCAGGTTCAAGAGGTGGCTCCCATATGCGTACCACTTTGCCCCGCATAGCACTTAGCTCCCTTCGACTAGTGGTCGTCTCTAATATCATTTGTCACGCCCCAGGTCCACGGGTCGGCAACACGAGATTGGTCTAAGAATCTATCATGTGCAACCTAAAATTGAGCTATGAACAACTTGCTCAAAAGGAATATCCAATTATTGAACATAGATTTCTTAGCCAATGCTTTTATAATAGTAGCTATTTCCTTAGTCTAGTAATGTGGGATATCACAAGCACTACGCTCAAACAAACTCTCAACAGCAACCTGCATCAGTAGCTTGTGGACCAAAAGAACAATTAGGTATCCGACTCCAAATTTGCGCATTTAAAGTATAAAGAACTGACCTGAATATTGTGTGTTTTCTATTCACCCATGAAGCTTCCAATATATACACATTACAATGTTGTAAGAAAGGAAACGAAGCAAGATCCCTATGATCTTGCCCTACAAACCAACTCCATAAACAAGGTATGTCAACTATTCCATATATATTCAATAATACTTCTCCTCAAGCTGGAGCGTATATATTAATCATGAACAACTTGTTACAAAGATATTCAACCCAAGCTCCGGGTAGAGCTTTTGTGAAGATATCACTAATTGATCCCCTGTCTTCACAAATCCAGTAGGGATCAGATTTTCGTGAACCTTCTCGCGAACAAAGTGACAATCAACCTTAATGCGTTTAGTTCTTTCATGGAACACCGAATTTGAGGCAATGTGAAGAGCAGCTTGATTATCACACCAAACTTTTCCTAGTAGTAAAGATTTTAGGCCAACTTTAGTCAAAAGGTTATTTATCTATATGATCTCACATGCAGATTGTGCCATTGCCCTATATTCTGACTCTGCACTAGATTGAGATAAAGCATTTTGTTTTTTATTCCTCTATGACACCAAGTTCCCTCCAACAAAAATACGGTAGCCTATAGTGGATCTTATATTAACTTTAGATCCCACCTAATCTGCACCTGTGAAACACTCAATGCTAGTGTGTCCACGATTCTTGTACAATATGCCACGTCCAGGAGCTCCTTTCAAGTAACATAAAATTTGTTCTAGTGCTACCCAATGCTTGACTGTAGGGGCAGACATGAACTGGCTCACAACACTGACTGCATATGCAATATCCGGATGGGTTACTGTGAGGTAGTTTAATTTGCCAACTAATCTCCTGTACCTCTCTGGGTCTTCAAATGAATCACCATTATCTTTTGTAAGATGCATATTTGGAACCATCAGAGTGTTGCATGGCTTGGCTTCCAATTTCCCAATCTCCATGAGTAAATCAAGCACATACTTTCTCTGAGACAGAAAGATCCCTATTTTACTTCTTTGTACCTCTACTCCTAAGAAGTATTTCAGTTGTCCCAAGTTTTTTATGTGGAATTTGGTATGTAAAAAAGACTTGAGAGATGAGATCCCAGTACTATCATCTCCTGTAATGATGATATCATCAACATACCCAACTAAGAGGATAACACCGACTTCAGAGTGCAGGTAGAAAACAGAATGATCAAATTTGCTTTTCTTCAGTCCAAATTATTGAACTACATCACTAAACTTTCCAAGTCAGGCACGAGGACTTTGCTTTAGACCATACAAAGACTTCTTCAAACGACAAACTTTTCCATACTCTCCCTAAGCAACAAACACAGGTGGTTGCTCACAAACACAGGTGGTTGCTCCATGTGGACTTCTTCTTGGAGATCGCCATGGAGGAATGCATTCTTAATGTCCAACTGGTGTAAAGGCCAGTTGTGAGAGGTAGCCAAGGAAATAAATAAATGGACGGAAGTTAATTTGGCCACTGGAGAAAAAGTATCTGAGTAGTCAACACCGTAGGTTTGAGCATGTCCTTTAGCAACAAGTCTTGCTTTAAGTCAAGCCACATAACTATCCAGACTAACTTTAACGGTGAACACCCATTTGCATCCCACAGTTTCCTTTCCTTCCTGTAGATTCACCAAATCCCAAGTTCGATTTTCATTTAAGACATTCATCTTCTCAATCATAGCATTGTGCCACCTAGGATGACTTAAGGCCTCCTTAACAATCTTGGGGATAGAGACAAAGTCTAGAAAAGCAATGAAAGCACAAGACGAAGGAGACAAGTGGTCATAAGAAACAAAATTAGTAATGGGATAAGTGCATTAGCGTTTACCTTTGCGTTGGTTGATGGAGAGATCAAGGTCGCTTGGAGTGGGATCCGATAACGAAAGAGCTGGTGTAGGACATGTATCAGTGGTCACCTGTCTCCTCGAATAAACATGAACAATTGGTGGCTTTGCAGATTCTTGAGCATGAGAGGTTCCATCAGCTGGTTGTGGAGTAGAAGTGCTAGGTGGTGGTTGTGCAGTATAAATTAGCCATTCATTATCCTCTCCTTGACTCGTTGCATTTCAAGGAGAAGGGAAAAAAGGTCTATCTTCTGAAAATACTACATGAATTGACACCACATATTTGCCGAGGTCAGGAGAGTAACATCTATATTCTTTTTGAAGTCGAGATAACCCAAGAAGATGCATTTCAAAGCATTTGGATCCAATTTAGTGACATTAGGTCATACATCTCGAACATAACATATACTTCCAAATATTTGTGGTTCCATTAGAAATAATGATTTGTTCAGAAAAAGAATGTTATAAGGAATATCGCCATTAAGCACCAACGACAGCATGCAATTAATAAAAAAACAAGCAGTGGATACAACATCAGCCCAAAACTGCTGAAGGAGCCTCATTTGAAATAAAAGTGCTCAAGCTGTCTCAAGTAAATATCTATTCTTCCTCTCGACCACACCATTTTGCAATAGTTTATCAACACACGATATTGTTACTTCTCAATATGTGCACAAAAATATTAAATTGGGTTTTAACTTCAATACAAAAATGAAAAAACACTTCAGAACGATTTTTTTATAAAATATATCCAAGTCATTTGAGAATAATCATCTACAAAAGTAACAAAATACTTGAACCCATGCTTAGACACAACAAAATAAGGACCCCAAACATCGGAATGAACCAATTCAAAAACAGAGCTAGCTCGTTTATTAATTCTAAGACTTGACGAGCTACGATGATGTTTCGCAAACTGACATGACTCATAATCCAATGAAAATACACTGTGAAATTGTGGACATAACTTCTTTAATATTGGCAGAGGAGCGTGTCCCAGTCGACAATGTGCTTCAAAAGGAGATACAACATAGGAACAAGCAATAGACCCAAGCACCCATGCATCAAGGATATAAAGACCATCAGATTCATGTCTTTTACCAATAATTTGCTTCGTCATAAGATCCTATAAAAGACAATGATTAGGGAAAATGAGATACAACAATTGAGGTCTCTTCTAAGTCTACTCACAGAAATCAAATTAAATACAAGTTTTGGTAGACTTAATATAGAAGACAAGGTAATAGATGAAGTTGGTTTAATAGTCCCTGATCCCTCAATAGTATAAGTTGACCAATCAACTATGGTCACGATAGAAGGCATTTTATGGGATCATAAACTTGAGAAGATGTCGAGATTACCTGTCATATAGTCTATGGCACCAGAATCAATTACCCATTTGGTTGAGGAGGAAATGAGGCATGTATTAGTTTTACTGGACTCAGTAAGAGCAGTCACGAGTGTGGATGCCTTCAATGATTCCTGATACTGAGAGAAGTTAGCAAAATTCGCAGTTTGAGTTCTTTGGTTATGACTTTGCAATTTCTTGCAATAACGCTTTGTATGGCCTGACTCATGACAGTAGTAGCAGACAATATTGTTTGTATCACTGTTGCGATTCTCCGTGACCTTGTTTCCTTCTCCTTTATTAACATTCTTTCTTCTACTATCATTCCCTTATTTAGCAACAAGAACACTAGTTGGTTGAGTAGATGAAGTACATTCTATGCACAGCACTCGATTGAAGACATCCTAGAGAGACATGATCTCAGAACTAGAGAGAATTTGAGATTTTGCAGTCTCAAATTCAAAAGGAATGCCAGCCAAAGAACTCATTGCCGTCATTTGTTCCCTTTGAGCTTGTTGCACTTTGATATCAGCACTAAAGGGCAAAAGTGTATTTAATTCCTCATAAGTCTTCTTAAAATCCATAAAATAAGTAGTAAGAGATTTGGTCTCTTTCTCAGCTTGATAAAAGGCTTTGCAAACTTCGTAGATTTGGGACACATTTCCTTTACCCGAGTACAGGAAATCAAGATAATCCATTAATTCCTTAACAAACTCACAGTGGTTAATTAAACTAACCACTTTACTGTCGATGGAGTTTCAAATTTGCAAAAGAGTCGTACATCATCTCCCAACCAAATTTGCCTAGTATCATTGGTGGGAGGATCACTAGTTACATGGTCATCCTTATCAATGCTCTGCAAATAGATCCAAACAGTTTTACTCCAATCGAGATAATTTGTACTATCTAGCTTCTGATCAGGGATTTTGGACATCATCGAAACCATTTCATTTATAAGGGTCTTAATATCAGCCATCACAGATACAATCTCAAATCAAGAGACAAACTTTCAGCAGACGTGTATAACTCCTAACCCAATATTTCAAAATAGGCAGCAAACCAACAGAAAAGAAATACCAAAGGGCAGAATCAGACCAGATCTCGAAAGACAGCGACCAAAACAAAATTGAACATGTTCCCAAAACACACTCCAATTGAAGTCAGATCACCAAATAGCCACCGGAATATGATCGAAAATGACGAGGCATCGCCGGATAGAAGCTGGAAGTTGAACAAATAAGGGATGCGTCTCCACACATCGGTGCGTGGAAAATGAGTGAAAACAAGAAATGGTGCGTGAGGCCCACACGCTAAGAATCCCACGGCCGGACTTTGGGTATAGACCAAATTCAGAGCGGCGCTCCTCCCTACATTGAAGGTGAGAAAATTCGGTCACTTGAACAGGACATTTTCTTCAACAAGAAAACCCTAATCCTAAAACTAGGCCCAATGGCTCTGATGCCATGTAAAGAACTAACCTAAATATTGTGTGTTTTCTATTCACCCATGAAGCCTCCAATATATACATATTACACTGCTATAAGAAAGGAAACGAAACAAGATCCCAATGATCTTGTCCTAAAACCAGCTTCATAAACAATGCATGTCAACTGTACCTTGACACGATCAAATAAAGTTACCTTGACATGAAGTCGATTGCAACAGCTTGGGTTTCAGACAATAACACTCTTTGATTTACCAACACGATCAAAATCTAATGTTGCAACTCTTTTCGATCTTTTGTTGACATAAGTGCATACGATTGATTTATAATACATGCTAATTAGGTGTTTGGTTGACATATTTAAGATCCATAATTAATAAAGACTCCTGAATTATGGATCACATGCTAGAGATTTAAGAATTACAGGTCTTGAGGATTAAAGACAAAAGGACAAAATTATCCAGTGAAAAAAGAAAGGGGAGAAAAAAGAAAAGAAAAACTTCATCATTAAAATTGACCATAAGCATGAATGACAACTCCCAGCGAAGTGGCATGGCCTCCTTCTTTTCCCAGAAGAGGTGCAAGTTCGAATCCCCCCGATAGCATGTCTTTACTGTATAGTAGTATTTATCTATCGCATAGTAATTTATAGAATTTGTTTTGTATTTAGCTTTTGTATTTGATCTTTGAAATATATTCATATAATGATTAAATGTAATTGTTCCTCTCTAAAAAAAAGAAAAAAAATGACAACTTCCTCTCTCTCTCTCTCTCTCTCACTGGTTTTTCTTATTAAAAAATGTTTGAATTCAAAAATAAAGGCGAAGAAAAAGGCGTGTCAGCAAAAGCCTTCCTCCTTGCAATTTTTTTTTAGTAATTATTTTATTTTTTTGAAAAATAAAGATATTAAATTTATATTTGACATTTAAATTATAAATAAGTCTCAAGATTAATAAATTAACTTCATATTGAAAACGATTAATGTGTCATTGAGCGAAAATTTAATTATTTAAATCAGTTAATATTTTTAGAAATAAATTTTAATAGAAGAATTGACTAAAAAGTTTTTATTTAATAATAATTGAACTAATATTAGAAGTGATTAAAGCACAAAATTAAATTTAAAATTGATTAATAATTTTTTAAGACAAATTTGTTGGAGAGGAGTTAATTTATGGAGATACACCACCAAATCAACTTTATGAATTGAGCATCTCATCTAATCGTAACTTAAGTTTCTTCTTATTTGATCTAATTTTTTTCAAATAATGTATGTACAGATGAAAAAGTAATTATAATAAAAAGAGAAGGAATTAATTGTGAATGTTTCATTATCATAAGAAACTATCTAACTAAACCAAACAATAAATTGGATATACCTGGGATATCCTTTTTTAAATCCTTGCAAGCAAACATGTTATGAGATTGGATTAATATATAATCTAGAAAAATAAATCATCACTTTATCAATCATATCTAATTCTATCCTATGAAACAAACGAACTCTAAATGAAATACATTTTATGAAGGGGCATTTATGACTTTAATCTAAAAGCTACAAATTAATGAAGGCTACCAAGCACTTAATTAGACATATGAATATACTACTTCAATAATATTATTCACAATTTTGCCTCAAAAGTGGAGGCAAAGTATTCACATATGGGAAGCCGCCCCAAACGCGGCAGAATTTTTAGTTAATTTCGGCGAAATTGTGCCCACATTTTAGCAGACGTGAGCAGCAACACTTCAATATTTTTTTCTTTTTTCCTCTTTCCTTTTTCTTTTTTCAAATCTTGCAAAATAACACATAAAACAACATAAAAATTTGAAAGATTGAATTAGAATATTTACCGAGAAAAGATTTCATATTTAATAAAGACTTCTTGTTCAGATTTGGAAGAGAGAGGTGAGAGAATTTGCTTCTTTTTTTTTCCATTTTTTTCAAATGTTTTGAATGTTAAGGTTTAGAAAGAGAAAGAAATAAGAGAAAACTATAAGGGTGGTTAGTTACGTGGGGTTCGGGGTACAATTGTCTAAAGTCATTTATGTTTAGTAAAAGTTGACATACGTTTAGCAACTTCGTCACATAAAGTTATATCTCATGCATCGTACATTTACCCAACGGTCCCTGCCTGGGTTAACAGTAATCATAACCAAATTACAAAAGCTTAGTCATTCGACTTGATAAGAACGCCAGTTTCCTTTTTCTTTATTTGTTACTTCTTTGGAGAGGTTATTGATAATAAAGGGACACGCTGTGGGGTTAAGCTGAGAGAAAGAGAGATGCAGGAGAGAGGTGATCTATAAAAATGCAGTGGTGAAGCAGTCAATTGGTGTGCTTCTACTTTTTCAATTCTCCGCGCTATTGAAGAAGTGAATTAGTGCTCTGGTGTAAGTGACTGATTACTCAATTTGATACTTTTTACCAAGCTTTTTCTTCTGTTCCCATCTTACATGTCTCTCTGACTCTCTAACATCAAATGGAGTGGAATTTCTCCATATTCATTTCATTTTTTTCTTTTATTTATTTATTTATTTTTTTTTTTTGTGGTTTCGAAAGTGATAATATAGTCAATTTTCTGTTGCCAGTTGCCACATTGCTTAGCACTTTCAGTCTCCCCTGGGTCGCTTAGACCAATTGCAAATGTGGAGTCTGAATGTTTCTGTAGTTTTAGTATTTGAGGATTGTCTTTCTCCCTTCTTCCTTCTCTTTTATTTTACTATGCTAGTTTTCCTTACATAATATTATCACTTCACTTAGGATTTCAGTTGATATCAGAACTTGTGGTTAAGATATATTGTTCAAAGACGCATTGGGTACTAGAATTTTACTGTCCTTCGATTTATGCTTTGCCTGATGAATATTGAGCATTTTGTTTAATGATTTCAAGTTATTAACTGACCAGACCATATTTGCACGTGGTTTACTTTATTATGAAGCTGTTCTGGATAAATAGAATCCATGTACTTTGATCACTATTTTGTCCATGTACTTTGATAACCATTTTGTGAGCATCTAATCCGGAATGAATTTGGGACAGCAAGAGATGGATCTTCCAGACTTATGATTGTCTCATGTTGAATTTGCTGGTCCTTTTACAAAGTTAAACTTCCAAGAATTCTGCAAGTTATAAGCCGGAAAAGTATATATGGAGGGCTCTTCATCACAGCCTAAGATTAGTAAGGATAACAAGAATGGGCCAGGACCACTGATGGGACCTCAATCAAAAAATAAAAATGCTCAGAGCTCAACACCAGTGGAAACTAAAGAACCAGAGAATGCTCAGAGTTCAGTGGCTTTGGAACAAAAAGAACCCAAGAAAGATCTCAATTGGTACTTACCGCTATATAAAGCTGCACTAAAAGGTGACTGGGAGAGTGCCAGAAATTTCTTTGACCAGGATCCTGATGCTGTCATAGCTAAAATTACTAAGGCTTCTGAGACAGCACTACATGTTGCAGTTGGGACAGGAAAGGCAAAAAATTTTGTCAAGAAATTGTTAGAGTTGATACCAGCAGAAGCATTGGTAAATCTGCGCGATGAGTTCGGTCACACAGCCCTTCACTGTGCTGCCATATTTGGCAATGTCGAGGCGGCAAAACTATTGGTGTCTAAAGACCCTGGCTTGACGAATACTCAGTGTCACTCGTCTTCTCTGCCTATACATATGGCTGCTCTTTATGCCAACAAGGATATGGTTTCTTACTTATTAACTGTCACCAGAGATGACATCAATCCAAATCCCTTCGCAGATATAGCTGGTTTACATCTTCTCAATCGGGTTATTCTTGCTGAATTCTACGGTAATGATATTTGTGCTAGGAACTTGTAAACTTTTGAAGTCAAGAAAATTTAGTTTTCTGCCATCTCATCACATTAACGTTTTCCTGATGCTCCACAGATTTGGCTCTTTATATAGTGCAGCTTTATCCTAGTTTGGCCACATTGACGTCACCTACTGGTTACACTGCCCTAAAAGTGATAGCTGAAAAGCCTTCTGCATTCTTGAGAAGAAGTTCACTTTCATTTTGGCAGCGACTATTGTATTCCTGTTAGTTTATCATTTCATATGTACTTGCCTTTACATGCTGTTTTTGCTCTTTGTTTCTGTTACATTTTTGGCCCAGTGTTGTGCTCTACATATAAAAGAGTAGCGGGACTACCATACTTTGAAGGCCACAACCCATGTCTTGATATCCTGCTTTGTCTTTTAGGTCCTCAGTGGCTTATTTGATTTACTTGGAACTTAGATCAGTGATGGCTCTAGGTTTTTCTCACTACTGAATTTTGCATCTTAAGCACACGTATCATCTTCTAACATAATTAAATGGTCAACAACCTATCTCTACATTGAAACACCACATTACATGGCCTTCATGTTCTTGGATCTTTGATGCATGCTTGTTAAATTTTATTTGTAGGTCTCATGCACTTTTAGATTTAAAATGATTGTTGTGGATTATTCTTCATTATTATAGATAATATGATAATTCAACCTGAAAATTTGCAAATATCCAATAATATAAAATATTTACATCCGAAGCAATGTAGAGATGCATGCTTGGTAAGCGAGCAATTTAACTTTTTCATGCACTAAATGACGGAATAATTCAAAGTCTTTCAATTTTCAAGGTGTTCCTGCAAAGTTTGGGACTGTATATAGCCAAGACAAAGCAGTCAAGGAAAATCCAGCTGTCGCCACACAAAATGCTCCTAAACCTTACTGCTGTTATAGTGCTCCACTTCTCCGACATCTCAGTTTTTCTGGTTTGTTTACTTTCCTTCTCATTATCCATTGCTAAATGCATACTAAGCTTGTACACCAGTTACTTCTATCTGGGACAAGCTCTTTTTATTATGCAAAACAAAGTAAAAGAAATATTCATGTAATGAACTTTAACTGTCAAGTTCACTCTGTGTTGCTGTACCTGCTCGTCCATATTCCATGTTTCCTTTATGCCCAGAGGCTCGTCATCCTTACAATTATACAATTACATTGATTATCTAACTTGATTATAGTAGATATCTTTCATGAAATTCTTCTTCTGTAACATCTACTGTTTTTGAGTTGCCTTGCAGGATGCAAGAAGGCGTATTGGGTATTCTGGGAAGTTATTGAATGTCTAGGTATGGTACTGATTTATTTCTTATGGAAAGAACAGTTTGGTTTAAACTTGCCTCTATTGAGCTTAAGCTTCCATTACAGTGCCGCAAGCCAGGTTCATTCGGAACACCAGAGTAATGCATCTGCAAACTCTTCGACTAGTGAAATGCCTGTGTAACTTGATTGCGGATTTGGATTACTCAACAGCTGTGTCAATGTTTGGAATCCCAATTCTTTCGGCTGCAAGTTTGGGAAATAGTGAGATTGTAGAGGAGATTCTGGAGTCTTTTCCTGCAGCAATTTTGTCAGGGAATCGTATGGGACAAAATATATTTCTACTAGCAGTCGCAAATCGACGAGAGAATGTTTTCAACCTCTTGTATCAAATGAGCGAACATAAAAAGTTGGCTACACAGCTTCGTGATGTTGAGAGGAATAATATTCTGCACCTGGCTGGAAGGTTGGCTCCTCCAGCGCAACTCAATCTTGTCTCTGGTGCAGCTCTACAAATGCAACGTGAATTACATTGGTACAAGGTAATGATCCTAACTAAAGGGGAAATTCCTTGTGGAAATATTTATAGGGATAATTACCTCAATACCCTTTGAAATTACGGAAACAATCTATGTTTTGGTAAATTATAATAACTCT
>JACFYI010003689.1:228812-238995 GCA_014898755.1 Handroanthus guayacan
ACACTTTCTTTCCTTGCAATAGTAATAACAATTATGGAAAAATAGATCAGTAGAAGGCAAATGAAACCACACACATCAAACAAAATAAAAGCCTGTACCATTCAGGTTACCTGGCAACAACAATCTTACAAAGCACAGCAATAATACAAAAGTGGCACATCGAATATGGTCTGTATCTGCGAGTTTGTTAGAACAAAACGCCTTAAACTCTGTCCAAACGAATATAAAAATAGAAAATAAAAAAAGGAAAAAATTAAGAAAGGAGAAAGATCAACTGCTATAAATATTCTTCACGGTTGCACAACGCGGGCAAAATATCTTAAATTGCACCAGAAACTAATCTGACAGAATTCCGGATTTCAGAAAATTGATTTGCGTTTCTTGCCAAAGATGCCAGGACCATATGTAGATCTGATCATATCCTTAAGAAGTGGATATTGCAAGAAAAAGAACAGGCTAACCGGAAGACAAGCCAGCAAAGTAAGTGGTACAAGAATCCATGCCCTTTTATGACCGAAAACAGCATACATTGCCGCACTGAAAGCTATCATCATGGAAGCCAAGGACACAAACAGGTTTACCAGACCTATGATCAATTTATTCGGCAGCGAGTACAGAAAATCTGCTTCAGAACAGCGAGAAGTCATAATGAAAAGGAACATCAGGACACAAGTCATGGAAGAAAACAAGGAAAACGCGTTTGATATGGCAAATACTGCAAAAGATCTTTGCTTTTCGAAGATTGGTAAACCACTCTTGGTGCTGCTACCACCTGGCACAGTTATTGCCGCAGCAAACGTGACTGTAGCAATGAGGGTTGCAGCAAATGTGCATGATTTAGCTGTATCTTTCAGCCACTGCTCTGCCTCTGTTATCAAGTCCTTGTGTTCCTTGGTGAATACCATAGCTGGGGTCTTTCCATCTGAGTTTTCTTTCCCCTTGTAACTCGGTATCACAAATTTTTCCACTGCCTGCATAATAACTCTAGCTTAAAATAAACAATCATATAAAAACACCTTCTAAGATTTCTGAAAGCACCTCTAAATAGGTTTTATTTCACTTTGGATCCCTATTCCAATTTATGTTTCATCTCTTATTGCGTTTTATAGATGCATGCTGAGTGTATCCAATGCATAGCCCTGTGTTTTTACAACGAAAACTTTAATACAACTGCTACGCATTTGTGCAATGGAATAAGAGATGAAAGACATTTTAAAACGCATGATCCTGACTGGTTTTATTTGGGTTAAGTTAAAGGGATAATTACCTCAACAACCCCTAAGATTTGACCTAATTAAAGAAACACCACCGCCGTTAGATTAACAGGGGTTCTACTAGTAATGTTTAGTTAATAGGTTAGATTTTTAAAGGATCAAATTGGAAGTGTTATATAGGTTGAGTTAAGTTGTCCATTAGCTAAACTAACAGCAGGGAATGTTACTGTAATTTGCCAAACTACGAAGGCAGTACTTTTGATAAGGCGAAACTTAGCCTTAGAGTGTTAGCAGTAATCATCCTAAATGACATCATAGATTATAAAAACAGGAATAAAGATACATAGAGCTGTAACAAAGATTATTACTCACCTTATACCACTGCAGTTCACGCTGCATCTGCAAAGCTACACCTGAGACAAGATTTAGACGGTGTGGGGGTGCCAACTTTCCAGCCAAATGCAATATATTATTGCCATGACTATCAATATTCTGTGTAACGAGATGTGCATGCTCGTCTAAATCAAATATAATGTTGAAAATAGTTTCACGTCGATTCATAACCGCCATTTGAAACAAATCATGGCGCTCCTTGTCCAAAAACCAAATTGCACTTGGGAATGAACTCAAAATTTCTTCTATAACTTCACAAATTCCACCTGTTGCGGAAACAATGACTGCTGGTTTAAATACTGAAGCAGATTTTAAGGCATCAACATTTAAAGTCTCCATGCATAAGCATTTAACTAACTCCATTGCTTGGCAATGCAGCAGTTTTGTATCATGTAGACTCTTAACCTGTGGAACTGCAATAAAATATGAACATTACATAATTTTGTAAAAAGATTAATTCGCTAAAGGAACGATTTTTCACATAGTACCTGTTTCTCCAATGACATCCCATAATTTTGTATACAACTTCTGGCACACTGCGCAACAAAAACAAAACTGTTGAAGCTTGATTTCAAAGATATCAATTTTCAGAAAACACTAGCTTTTTTTTTTGCTCTCTCTCTTTAAGCAGTAAAACATATATAATTTTTACGCAGGAAAGTTTTACATACCAAATACGAGATAGTTTCTCCTGAATATTTGAATCAGGCCCTGCCATAACATGTTGATCCGTCTTACAGGTTGTTCAGATAGGTTCTCGACGTCACATCCACGCCTGAGGTGAGAGGGCTTAGCCAACTTTGCAGGAATACCTTCATTTACAGAATATGCCCTTCTCAATGAACCCATTCACTGTCTCTAAACCTGAACTGACCTGCTGGTAGCTAAAAGATGAAAAAAAGAGGGAGAACAACAAAACAACACATATCTCTATGTGTAAATACAAGACGTTTTTGCACCACTTGATGCAACAACATTACATCTCACGGGTTTCCATATTCATCCAAGTCATCTCCAAAAACTTGAGGTGTGCAATGACTTTGATACTTGAAAATTTATCTCAAATCACCTGACATCAATTTCAATTTACTAATTTCAACAAAACTGTTGTTCACCACACAAAGTATCCTACATCATAGCATATGTAGATGCAGAGTGAGTTTGACTGACTATAGTTGGTATACTACCGGGAGAAAGCTAATTGGACATTACTTACTCTAATCTTTATTTTCGATACTCAAAAATGCATTTTACACCAATATGCACTTAATCATTTAAAGTGCTAAAATATGTTTGCTTGGTAACTCTAAAACAAGAGATTAAAATATCCTTTTTCCAATTTGAGATCAATTTTAGTTTTCATTTGTCCAACTGCAAACTTGTTTGTTTAGGTTGTCTTGCTTAACTTGTTTCCTATTAAAATCAAAGAAAAGATAAGATGTTAAGGAGTATATGGATGTTATATCTGAAAATGAACCAGCCAAATAAACAGTGTTTCTCCGTTATTGCATAACATTAAAACTGAAGATGAGACCTGAAACAAATGGAGCCTAAGATTATGTTTGTTACAAGGATTTTGTAATGAAAACAAAAGCAAAATTAAGAAAAACAATTTTGGTCTTTTTGGCCTGTAAGGCAGACACTATGAGAAAGAAATTAGAGGGAAGCTACAATGTGACTGAAAGAAATTCATTTTCCTCGCAAACTGGTTACTGGTTAGGAAAATAACAGAAAGGCCTAATTGACACCCTCTCTTCTTCTGCAACACATTATAATCACTAATCATTATACACTTTGTACTATTGCATTAAACTGCTCCAAAGTTGTGATAAAAACTCCATAAAATAAAACCAATTCAGAACTTGGAAAGGATTTCATGATCAAATTGAGCAATAATTCTCATGAGAGACGTGCATGGCCTAAGTGCTCGGTATATACACATGTTACCAGTGATAGTATATTCTAAAGCATAAGGAAAGACTACATGCATGGATTATGGAATTGAAACAAAGTGAGGGAGTTCACAGTTCAGTAAACTAACAAGAATAGATTAACTTCTGCCACGACGTTAAGGAACTTCCACTGGGAAATGCAGAAGGCTTTCCAGCTAAGATACTCAAAGCTGTATTGCCGCCTGGCGAGACGGTCGTAGCCAACTTTGGATATCTTCGAACCAGATCCAAAGCCACATCTGTAGTGGTACATGAAAAGAAGATAAGGGAAGGAAAAAAAAAAAAAAAGAAAAAGACAGATCAATATTACAGCAAGCATATTGATGTTTCCTAAAGTCTTTTAGGGCGGAAGAACTAAAATCAAATGGCTCAATCTTCTCCAACTAGGGAGTAGAAGCCGTGCCTACCGAAGATATGCAAGCTCATTATCATTACTTACCATAGAAACCAGAGTGCACAATGTTCATCAAAAGAGTGATGCCAGGTTGATCAGTGAACGGATTCGGCACCTCATGGTCTCTTGTAACAGTCAATAGATACAGAACCATTTCCTTGTGACCAATAAGAGCAGCCAAATGGAGAGGGAACATGTTTGTGTCGCTGCAAATGTCAGGTAAACCAGGATCTCGAGCCACCAACAATGTTGCTGCCTTCGTATTTCCAAATCTGGCAGCATAGTGCAGCGCAGTTTGACTAGATTTACTCTTCAAAGAAATAGCATCAGCTGGCATCAATTCCACCAGCTTTTCCACAAAGTTGATTGCCTCGCCTCTCCTTACTGCTATATGAAGTACTGTCTCCAAATTCTTACCGATCCTAGCTGTTACAGCATCTGGATTGGACTCAAACAATTTAGCTGCGCTCTCCCAATCACCTCTAATTGCAGCTTTATACAAGGGCAGGTAGCAGTTAAAATTGTTCCCTGCCGTATCAACATGCATACCGACAAGAGCATACTCTTCCCATTAATAGATTGAATAATTGCTTCCCTAAATGATGTAAAGTTCAGCAAATATTAGTCCCCTTACCGACATTGCTATTGCCGCTGGTCCTTGGAACAACTTGTGATGAAGAACTGGCCATTGTTGGGAAGACTATTTATCAATTCTCACTTTACCATTTGCTTTTCTTCCCTCTTCATTGACTCACAGCACTGCCATTACAAAATGTTCCCTACAATATTGCAAGTCTTTTATTAATATGTGATCCCTAATCGAACCAAGCACTCTCATAATTGAGTTCCCACAGTCCCATTAATAACAATTAAGAAAATTATAACTAAATTCCAACTCAAAGTAGCATAAACTAAACTGAATGGTAAATTTTAAAACCACAAGAAGAAATAAAAAAGAAAAGGGAAAAAGAAGAACAGAAGAAACCCTCTATTTTCACAGCCGAGTAGAAAACAGAGTAAATGCGCATACACTTCCAGCTTAGTATAATAGACAATACGTTTGGAATGGAGATGGATGAGCATCATGAACTTGAACAGAATGGAGTTTATTCCATAACTAAAGCAAGAAATTCTGGCGTAAGGATTCTATTCATTCACAGAAATGAACTGGAGAAGGTGAAAAATTTAAGGGAAAACGTGACCTGCATTTGTGAGGTAATGCAGTCAACGACTTTGTAGTGTTCTAGTGAAGAAAGGAGAAAGTGATTGTTAGATATGATATATTAATATGTAAAGTACACAGATAGAGTTTTATCAAAAAAAAGTACACAGATAGAGATAATTTGTTAGAAGCATTAAAAAAAAAAAAAGAAAGAAAGAAAAAGAAACAAAGAACCCAAATCATATGCATATTTATGAAATTAAATGGCATTTTTGTCATTAATTTATTTTATTAATGAAAAAATGAATGGAAATAAGATAGCGGAGGTGTCATTACAAAAAATTAAAAGGTCTGGGAGGCTAGTGCCAATTGAAAAAAATTCAGAGATGTGATTGCATTTAACCCGAAGTTTAATTATGGTTACTTTATGTGATGATTTTTGCTATAAAGTCGCAATGCATAAATACCAATAAAAATAATAAAATTTCATAGCAATAAGATGATAAAAGATTCAGACAAAATTCATACACACACGACTATAAATGATTCTTGAGCAGGGTCTTCAGTTTTAGTTCCTGAACCTGGACGCATATCGTATATCGCTATCGTTTCAATATTACATGTGCATATTTATATTTATTAGATAGATATATATTTATGTGATTTGCATTTATCTTCTTATGAAAAATATGTATACTATGTATAACATATATTATCAATATTAGTATAATATTTTTATAAATTAAAGTGACAATAATGCAAATTTATGTATATGAAGGAACATATACGATTGAAAATGATAATTTTTCGCAAATTAAAATATATACATGTGTATCTTTAAATAATTGATTCTATATTAATATATTTGTATAATTAGAAACTTATGATTATTTTTTTATTAGAAAAAATATTTCGGAATATCTTTAAAATCATAAAGTGAGTTTAACGGTTCTAATGGGTCCAACACATGGCATCGCGAATAAGGGCAAGGCAAGCCTTGGCTTTTGATAAACTCGTTAGAGACTTGCCCAATACTATTCTTACTTTAGTGATCACAACATTGTCATCGTTATATTATAAATAAGTTTAGATGAGTAATTTCAAATGACTTATCATAAATTCACATAAATGATTTAATGTTAATAGAATTTCATATATAAAGATTAAAAAATATAAAGTTTATGGATAACTTAGAGATCACTCCCTGTCCATCTAATTTAGCCAAGATACCTCTTTATTTAGTATTTATCTTTGTTTTTTCTTCTTCTCATCTAGCCTATCACACACTTTCCCAACAATAACTTTTCTCTGTCCACCTTATGCTTCTGTCTGTAGCAGCCCCACCTTCTTCAATTGGGTACTTTTGTTCTCAGATGGGTTTTTCATTTAGTGTAAGCTTCATTTTCCTTTTCATACAAATGTGATCTTCACAACTAGATTTTACTTCAAATGGATTCTCCATTGCTTCTTTCTTCAACTATGTTCTTTCGAAAAAACAAAGTTTCTCGCTTTATTATATGAAAATTAATATAAGTTTTTTATGAACGGAAAACGTTCTTTGTCTATTGTATAAAAAGAATTTTAATTTTGTATAGTAATTACATATTTATTTTTTCGTTTCTTGGAGTTTAAGCTGCCATGGCTATAGCATTTCAGCCACCACTCAAGCAGTCAATCTCTCAATCAAAGCCTCTTCCCCTCTCTCGTCTCACTTACAGGCCCTCAATCCCCCAACTAGACCATCTTCATTTCTCTCGGAAACTAAGTGTATCCAATTTGTCTCTTCAATTGCATTTTTCAAGAAGAATATATGGAAGATTGGGTAATTTGGTCACTCTAAAACCCAGAATTCTATGGCATCATTTTTCATGTACATTGAATTTTGAGAATGTGAATTCAGTTATTCTTAAGGCCCTGTAACATGTTTAATTATTCAAGTATTTTTTAGAATTAATTATCTTTAGATAAAATCTCTACTTTATGTTAAAGGAATAATTTCTTCATTTTAAATTATTATTTATTTAGCAATCACAGCCGATAAAAATAAAAGCATAAAATAAGAAATTATTATTGCATAGATTTGACACTTATTACACATTTAGCTTTTGCTACTAACTTTTATTAATGGGATGCCATTCACAGATATTTTCTATATATAATAAAAAAAATTCAATGTTCTATAATTTATTACTTAGTTAGAATTCATTCACTATCAACTTGTAAAACATTCTCCTACACAACATAGTGTAAATTTAACAATTATTATCATTTAATTTCACCATCAAATTATAAGGATCTTACCAATGAAATTAATTTCAATATGGAAGGAAAAGGTATTAAAAACTTAATAATCATAATTCGGTCAAAATATAGTCAACTGTGAGCATAAACCTATCCATGTAACATAATATTAGAGTAAATTGCATTTTTTTTATCTCACAAGTTAGGCCTGATTGGATTTTGGTTCCAAGCTTATCCTTTTCCCCACTTTGCATCCTACAAGTGCTTCTTTTTTGTTTTATACTAGTAATTCTGCATGTAGTGCCCGTGTATAATTAAAAATAATAGAGGGTGTGGTGCTTTGTGAAAAAATATAACTTTTTGATACTTTTTATATTGTTACTTAATTTTTTACAGCTCATGCTATATATATTTTGTAGTTTACATGCATTAACATTCAATTAAATGTATATAATTTATAAAGAAAAAAGGTATATTTTCGTAATGTAAATAAATTAACATTCATAATTTTCTACTATTTAATTTTTTAAATGCTATTTGAAATTAATAATGTAAGAGTGGTGGTGTTAAAAATAATAGTAGATGATGATAGCTGAAGGATAAAATTAAAATTATAAAATTTGGGATGAGAACTACCATTTGTGCCTTTTCATCTATATAGTATGGATATTCTTTTTCTTTTTAATTTCTAATAAATGATTTAGATTATTCACGGGAGGTGATTTAGTGATCCCACCATTTTTTGCTTGTGTCATCTTATTTTAAATCTATTTGGTTATTACAAGAACCGAAATTAGCAGAAATTCTTGTGCTGGGCCCCACCACCAGCCTCATCCATGCTTCTTTGGCCTTTTGCTTTACAAAGCATTTGCGAAAAGTTTTTGTGGCAAAGAATTTTCTGCTCCAATCTCTTCTTAAAATTCAAAATATTTCAAAGTTGATGAAAAGCTAACTTGCTAGTATTTCCCTTAATTTCTATAATGGCAGCCTCATGAAACTTTACCCCAGTTTCATTGTCAACAATAAACTCATTCCTAAAATTTTGATGCAGCTCTGGCACCTAATGATGCGTCTAACCTCATATTTATTGTTGATTTCGGGCTCAAAGATTCCTTTAGTCTCCTCCACCAACTCACTGTCTAACATTTTACCAACCCTTGCAACACTGCAATTGCAATATCCACTTAACGAAAGCAATGTTCATACTTCGGTTGGAAGTTTGGAACTTGATCTCATCATTGTGCTTTTCGATAAGAATTAGACACTCCGGCGGTGGTAGGCAGTGGCGACTTCAGAAATACTAATCACTAGGATCAAACATTAGTTTTTAATAAATAAAAAAACAATTATTGAAAAATTAATATACTCTATTTCGTTTGTTTTATAATTGTCCTCTATAATTTTTCATATTCTAAAATCATGTCATAATGCTCTTATTACTAATGCTACTAAAATACTTCTTTCTTAACATATGTAGCTAAATTGTCATTAATATAATCTGAATAAACTATAAAAAATTTTAAAAGATTACAATATGCAAAAAGCTAATGCACAATCAAAGTTGTAATAAATATTAATAAAAATATTGCATGATTTCGAAGAAAATATGACTAAATTGCAATATTTCTAACATAAACAACACAAACATTAAAAATTCGTATAAATCATAGAAAAACCGGATTATCTTAATTCAGGTGGCTTTAGAAAGCCTAGGATGTGAGGTTTTCAAGAATAGTAACTCTGTCAATATTCGACAACTAGAAAATCTTCAAAATTGGAGACATATTCAACAATACAACAATAAAGAAAGTGGAGAATAGGGGAAGAAGAGAAATGAGGCTAGAGCTTATTAAGAAAATACTAGAAAGTAGTGTAAGTTAGGGTCAACATGAATAAAAAATTGAGGAATTAGGAAAAAAAGTGGAGTCATCTATTATTAAATTTGTTTATATCTAGAATAATACACAAACACACACACACACACACATATCAATAGTCCTTCTAAAAATTTATTGAGTGGGGTCAATTGATCCTTACTAGTTAGTTTGTATGTAAAGTTGTCCTTAATGATAGGTAGATCAGTCTTTTGTGTGATAACATGAGTTAGAATGATGGACGTAGGGTCAAAGGACCCCACATAGTGATGGGGGCATGCCATGGCATTCCTCATCAGTAACATTGTTGGTTAACATGTTGAGCCATTATAGACTTGTATTTTGAGTGAGTTGATAATATCCCCGTCAAAATGGGGGCTAGCTCTACGGAAAGGCAAGACTTTTTATAATAAATGTTTATTAAATATCCTTTCCAAAATCTTTGGATATGCTAAATGTGTTTATACAATAAGATTTATAATGTGTATTAAATATCCCTCTCCAATCCTTTTTGCACGTGCTACATGTGTTTATAATTGTCACAAAAAAGACGAAAAATACTATTCTTTTTACAATGTAAACTAGAAAGAGCAGCGATTCAAAAAACTGGAAAGAACATTACCCCATTTTCGAAATCTGTTATTTATAGCTTTGCTTTGTTTCTGAAACTTATATTCATCTTATATCCATATTTTTTATCTACACACACTTATATTCATGATAAATGGATATTAAATATCTTCCTCTATTATAGTTTAGACCTATGGATATGAATTATTATGTAAGAACTTCCTTTTAGATTTGGATCTTCTATTCGATTTATTCCGTCTTGTACTCCATTCTTTGAATATGCAATACCTTACAATATTTGTCATGATAAACTAATGCAAGCTAGATGATAGTAAATCAGGAAAGGAAAACACTCGAGTTTTTCAATTGCATAAACATGAAAC
>JACFYI010003689.1:239040-261344 GCA_014898755.1 Handroanthus guayacan
AGTTCTTTGTTAACAGTAAATACAATATTCCAAATTAAAGTTGATCATTATTCAACTAATTGAATATAGAAAACTAATAGATTTTTCATAATAAATTTATATTAAATAGCACACTCCCTAATATTTTTGTATTCAACATCATGATTTTATCATAATATTTATCTCTTATTTTGTGCCTTTATAAAAGAATTAGACCCCTGGTAATGATAGGTAGATAACCATTTTCGGGTGATGGCATCATACTCAAGTGATAGATCTTATATAAAAGGGCCATTTACCTGTCATTGCTAGAGGGTCAACTTTTTCCCTATAAAGGAACTCATAAAAGATGATACCATATCCCATTAAAGTAGAAGTATTGCTTTCTTTGAGTGGACATAGCAATGCAAGTTGTGCATCACTTTCTTTCGGAATGGGTTGATAAAATTTTAGATTTGTGGAGTAGGCCAAAGAATTCTTTGAGCTTGAAGGTGACCACACACGTAAAATTAGACAATGCATCCAAAGCTACAGGAATTTTTCAAGAATTACTTGTTCATGAAGGAAATAGGGCAAGCTTTTGGACCTGTATCGAAAGCAATAAAATTAATTATTTAAACAATTTAATTAACTCAATCTACCTATTGTATAAAGACAAAAAAAAAAAAAAAAAAAAAAAAAAAAAAGGAACTAACGTTCAAACAAGTGGGATCAATGCGTTTATTGAAAAGCCTTCTCAGATATCAACCTCTAATTTCTAAGTGTAGGAACCGAAAAATCTAACTAGGCAAAGAACTCTATTATAAAATTTTCCTTTAAGTGAACTCTTAATCATAAATTAGAAATTAAATTTTGAGTAAAATCTTCAGCTGCTGAACTTGGACAATTTCCAGTACTCTTTTACATAGGAGATAATAATAAAAAAAAAAAAAAAAAGAGAAGAATAGTATTTTTCCAGTGTGGGATGGGACAAAAGTTTGGAACTATGGATTTTCCAGCCCAAAAAACCCACCCGAACGAAGCCCCAGCCCTCTCCACATGCATTGCACAATCGAGCATGCAAAATATTGATACTAGATCTTTGAGTACAATTAATTAAATAAAAATGTAATAAGAAAGTATTATTACATTAATTGTTGAGAATTAGTTAGCACAAATTTTCTTATTTCACCAAATATCTTTTTTTTTTTTTTATTAGACATACTTAAAAGCACATATGTGGATAAGTACATTCAACATACGCGCGAAATATGGACGTACGAAAAATAGACAAGATCTTCGAATCAGATTGATTAAATAAAAGTAAATGCAACACTTATCAATTACATATTGAAGGAGAGGGAAAAAGAGAAAATCTAGCAAATACAATTTCATAATATAAATTGAATAAAACATCCAAAGCATATTAGTATCAGGCCTTAAGTGGCGTATATAAGAGTACTGTTTAGATATGTCCTTGGATACTACATTGCATGTTGCAAGAGTGATAAGTAGAATTTTTTACTTACTAATGCGCATTTAATTACACATGTATTGATATTGTATTCACGGTAAATACATATGTAATATTACACGAATAGTTTTTCAAAGTGTTTATTTACAATTATAACATCAAGTAGTTTTTCATAGTATCTGTTATAAAAATTTATAATATAATTTTCAATAAAATTTTAAAATATTTAGTATAGTTACATTTTAATCCATATCATATTTATGTGATGTTAAATACATAATTTTCAAAGTGTTTGCTACAACAATTTATGTCATAATTTTGAATGATTTTTTAAATTATATTTCCTAGTATTGGTTCCTTGTTAGACATCTTCTCCTCCTAGTCCTCTTTAGTTCTCTAGTGATGGAGGAGACAACAAGGTGACGCACAACTATTGCGTTCTATTCTCGCTTTGTAAACCTAATTGAAGTCAATCTCTCTCCTAAACTCTATAAACCCCTTGTAAAAATTCATTCTTTAGACTTCCTTTCTATCCATGAGAATTGATTCATGGAGTTTAAGCCACCATGGCTGTAGCACTTCAAGAGTGACATTGGTCCCTCAATCAAACCCTCTTCTTCTCTCCCGTCTCATTTACATGCCCTCAATCCCCCTATCAATTAAACCGTCTTCATCTATTCCCAAAACTAAGTTTATCCAATTTTTCCCTTTAGTTGCCTTATCATGAAGAATATATGGAGATTGGCCATTCGATCACTTTAAAGCACAGAATTTTATGGCATTGTTTTTTTTTTTGTTTTTTAATATACATTGAGTTCGGAGAATGTGAATTCAGTGATTTTTAATGTTCTATAACATATTTAATTATTCAAATATCTTTTAAATTTAGGATAAATTACAACCACATGCACTAAGTTTAGGTGAAATTACAACAATTATCCTAAAATTTTTCAAATTACAAAAACCACCCATGAAAACCATCCCATGGCCAAAACGGACACAATTGAAAAAAATTAAAAACATAAGGAGAGTTATTGTCGGTACTGTTGTCTTGGCTTGCATCAATAGCTAAACAATTCAAGAAATCACATTCACTGATTAGCCAAGTAAGTTCGATAGTTTTCCACTGAGGAAGGTTCAAAGCCATAAGCTACCTATCTTAATGCAATAACTTTTTGTCTGGAGTCTCTTTTGTGTCTACATGAATATATGCATGATCACTTGCATTAATGTTCATTCATGTGGGGGATTATTGGAAATTGGTCTTTTTTTGCCAAATAACTAAGTAAGCTCAAGCATTATTTTCTAAAGAATTTTGTGATTATTGTAATCTATTCCGCGGGTAAATGTTGAAAATGCACTTGATTGGTCGAAACCAATTTTGGAAGAATGAGAAATTAATGTCAAAGTGAGCTACTTAATAGCTGACTGAAGGGACTAGCTCAAGAGGTTGGGATGGAAAAGAACATTTATCCCACATTGGAGTTTGAGTAAAAAGTGAACTAAGATAAATAGTTCAAATGTGAAGTAAAAGGTTCCACTCCTTGAGGGTATCACAAGTGTTTGGTGGCAAGAGACCTACATGCTTGTAAGATTATTCGATCCAAGCCATATGTGTGCGCGCCACTGCCTGCCCACTCGGTTGGCTTAGCTTGGCCCAACATAGCACAACTCGGTTATGTTGGGCCTGGGCTTGGCTTGATTTGATTTGATTTGGTTTGGTTTGGGTATTAGGTTTATAATTATCTTTTTGGATCAAATTTGTTTTGAGTTTAGGCCGGTCATAAAGTATTTTCTCCTTTAGTTTTGTTCATTGGAATGATCCAAAATGTTCTGAAATTGAATTTCAAAAGTTAGGACAGTCTCGTTCTAGCTTCAGACCCTTTATATTTGGCCTTTCAATTTCAATGACTGTGTCATTCCAGTTGCTGTGGCGATAAAAAGGGTATCATTTGTGGCTACCATTATTGGCTATCATTATTGCAGTATCCTCTTAGCGGCCTCTCAAATCCCCTATAAATAGGACCTGAATTTAGTTTATTTTGTATCAAGAAATCATCAAAGCTTTTTGCATACTTGAAGCATTTCGAGTCCATAAAGAGAGTTCCGACATGTTCCTTAGTTAGATGGTTCAAATGGTTTGTAGCCCTATTACCACTTAAATTGGTTATTATATCTTGGGAAATAATAGCCAGTGAACCATAAGCACCTGTGTGGGGTTAATTCATATTAAAGACAAGGAGCTCAGCTCTTGCTTTGACCAATAATCGCTGACTGATCATAAATTTCTATGATACCAGATTCGAAGTAATGCTGAAACTAACAAACTTCGTAATAGTATTTGAAATATGACAAGAACAAAACTACTTAGTTTTCTTATGTTTTAATTTTTTTGGTTCGATTTTTGATTCCTAATTAATATGACATGTTTTATTCCACACTATAGATGCACAATACCTGCATACTCACCCTCCAACTTATTTTTTTCCACAAATAGTCAATTTCTACTTTAGGGTCATGTTACTGAGGTTTTATCTTTGTTTTTTCAATAAATAAAGAAGCCATTACCAAGTAAAAAGGGACAATCCATAATTTTGGGATTGTGCGTAGAAGAAAATGATGATAGAAAAGTTAAGAAAGAACTCTTCTATTTGATTTATTATGTTGCATCTTTGTGTTTTGGTTAGGATTACCATAATCTAAATTAGTACTTGTTCCCCCATCTGAGCCTCACATTCCTGATGGACAATATTGCCCAGTCAGTGACACCCAGTTGGAAGTACCCTTAGATGCTGTGCACATATGTCATCCAATATTTTTTTTTAATTTTTCTTTTAAATAATTGTGGTTAATCTAATCATAGCCTTTCTTAACTCTAATTCATTAATCATAGTTAAAGATAGGAAAAATCTATACCATCATCGAGAAAACAATCTTGGATTGTTTTAGTGCTTCAAATCCACAAGTGTATATATATAAATAAATACACCAAACAATAATATCATTTGAAGTTTGAACGAAAAATTACAAAGTTTCTTAGAAGTCCCCTGTAACTTCTATGTGTATCATTTCAAGAAACACTCCTAATGATAGAAGCAAACTATATGATTACTATTCCTACTAAAATTATGAACCTAATATAGAAAGAATCCTAATACTACAACATGAAATGGACAAACAAATCCTGTTAGGACTAAGTACTGCTATCAATGTAGAACAAAAATTACAAGAAGTTGTGTCCCCTGCCGAAGAAAACTTTGCTTGGCTTTTGAGATAAAACACAAAAATCTCCATCTTAGGTCAACAAGCCATGTTACCAGACCTTATAAAAAATGACGGAGAATATCAATCTACGTCTCCCCTTTCTGCAAAGCCTAATCAATCCAAGTGATGTTTGAACTTGGCAAAGCAACAATCTTTGCAATCCCTGCAGTGAGTTTGTCACGAGAGGCCATTGACAACTCATCCAGCAACTCCATCTATGAAGAAATCTCCAAATTATTGAAGTCCTAAAATCACAATATTGTTCAGGGACATAAATTTACATGACGACTAATGTTTCGTCTCATAATTGGCATAATCCAACTCACCATGCCTTCAGCTTGCTAAGTGTGAGCATAACACGCACTTGCAAGAATAGCCCTTTAAGATTTTATCTCCACCTCATCCCCCCTCCCCACTCAAAAAAAAAAAAAAAAAAAAAAAACAAAGTAAAAGAAAAGAAACTGTGATAGGCAAACAATAAAAAAAAAAGGCCAACCAAATCTATGCAACTTCCTTCATGATGACTTTGTCCTTCTCATTAGACGAACAAATATCCATTCGTTCTTTCTTCTGCATGACTTGTACGAAAAGGTGCGAACAAATATGCCTTTTATAATGACTTTGACCTTATCATCATGCTAGTTCGCGGACAACCTTTCTTTTCCTTTCGTGCCTTTAGTAATCCTCTATTCCACATAAAAAAAAAGGGTCTTCTAAATCAAGCCTCTCAATTTTCTATTTACCAATGACGACTTCATGATTGAAGTCTGAGATACATGAATTGATTCATTGGGCTCTAATGCCACTTTGTTATAATGATATCACCACAAGCATTGAAGACTAAGAATAAATTGCACAAAATATCAATGTGGTTCACTTAAATAAGGTTACATCCAATGGGT
Source organism: Handroanthus guayacan (assembly GCA_014898755.1). Lineage (NCBI taxonomy): Eukaryota > Viridiplantae > Streptophyta > Magnoliopsida > Lamiales > Bignoniaceae > Handroanthus > Handroanthus guayacan. The sequence continues at coordinate 244,639 of JACFYI010003689.1, forward strand.
AGGAGCACAATGTTGTACGTGTGAAGCTTAAAGAATATATAAAATCAAGACTTGTTGAAGTATTTCACAAGTATCCAATTACTCACCTGTGCGTTGTCTTAATAAATTAAGAAAAACTCCTATTTATACGAGCAAACTACATTGCTGCAACTAGTAATAGAATTAGGAAACCTTATACAAAAGAGTCTTAATTATGCACAAAATGGGATCATATGAAATCCTTTAGGCACCAGAGTTCAAATAAAACTAGAACCACGTTCTTGAATCTTGAAGAGTTCCTGTCGTCAACCACTCAAAAAGACTGTGTTTTCGGCTTTTAACACGCAATACAACTACTTTGAATGTAAAACATGCGTATGTCTTTGTATATTTGCTAGTTCACATTCTGTTCTATAGTTCGAATGGTCAAGGTATGCTCATATTTCATGATAAACTAATGGGATTAATAAAGTTATAAACCAGCCATTAACAAGTTGAAGAAAGGAAATATCAAAATGTAATTGGAATGGGTATGGCTGGAAAAAGAGGAATCATTACTTCTATGTGGACACATTTAATGACATTTTTTTTAAATATGATTATGATCTTCTACTAGAATTAATAATCCATTTTGTATTTCACAAAAAATGTAACTTGTATTGATAATTCATATAAAATAGCTCCCTTCATAATATTCCCATCTCTTAATCATACATATTATGTACATGTCTCTTCTTTTTGTTATAATTGGCATCTAGTCCAATTGGGATTTTGAAGCAATTACATGTTTGATAGATAAATAATATACATTGTTAAATGTATATGTACGTACTTTAATCTTTAGATGGATGCCAATTATTGGTTGGAATTCATAGATAAAGTGATCTGTAAGTGAGATGAAAAGAATACCAAGAGATTAGTTACATGGGGGCTTGTCCTACATTGGTTTGAGACAAAGAGACTTGCACTTGTATGAAGTATAAAGGCCTTGTGAAGGAGACGAAAAGTTGAAAACTCTTCGTTTGTCTCACGTTGTCTTTATAATAAAGTGTGGACTTGTATATATGCAAACCAAGTGTAGATGCTTGTTAAATGTGTCTACTAAGGAATGCGTAAGGGGTGTATCATGCAGGCATTGCTGTCGCCTCCTGCCCGGCCCAGCTTTGGCATTTGGCAAATTATCATAGTCTCAATCTAATTTGTTTATTGAAAATCCTATTGAATTTTAAATTTGAATTTTAAAAGTCTAAATTTTAAAATTCTAGCTGTTGAAATTTGCTTGAAATGGATATGACTCAATTTTTACTCTTGCAATGAGCATGGCATTTACAGCACAAGCTCCTCTCTCCACTATAAATAGATTACCTTATGGTAGGTCTAAAATACACACAGCATTTGAAAAATTCTCTCCCTCTTTGAAAAATTTTCTCTACTATCTTGGTTCAGGCAAAGTGAGCTGCTGGTTGAGGTGAAATTCAATTGCAAGGCAACAACCGAATTTTTGAAATCGTATTATCTTGGGAGAGGCAATGTTGTACTTGTTGCACAGGTGAGTAGGGCATCTGTTTCTTGAAGGCAAACAAGAGATTATTCTGTGATTCGATGTGACCAATTCTATTATGATACAAAATTGTTAGATAAGTTAACTAAGCTTATTATGATTCTATTTTTCCTAATTGCAAGTCTCTTTTTAGTTTTTCTTCCGAACCGATTTGTTGAACTTTGGTTTCAAAACAAACTTGACTCATGGTTAAAATTGCAACTTTGTTATTTGAATGCTTTGATTTATCCAATTATACAAATTGTTAAAAACATTGGGAGAAATTTGGCTATAAGGAATGTAGAATTGCGAGAACACCATATGATCATTTGGCAGCTCTTTTTAAAAATGAAAGTGGTATTCTTGTGTCTCAATTGAGGTACTCTGAAATCATCGGAAGCTTACAATATCTTGCAAATGGTAAAAGGCTGGACATCTTGTTCTCAGTCTCAAAGATGGCGAGATTTACAAGTTGTCCAAATCAAACTCGTTGGAAGGCTTTAAATAAGATACTTTTGGCATCTTAAGGGCACAATATCACTAGCCCTACACTGTGGCAAGTTCCCTACAGTTCTCAAATGGTGTAGTGATGCCAACTCGAATAGCCAAAATCTCTAGAAGTAATGGGTGCACAGGGTAGGTTGTTACCTTAAGTGGGGACGCTATCTCCTAAAACCTACTAAACAGACTTTAGTAACTTGATCTACGTTTGAGGTTGAGTTGTGTGCTTTAGACACAACTGGGATTGGGGCTAAATGGTTATATGGGTTAATGGTCCAATTATGCATGATTAGCAAATCTCTTCTTGCGATTGTGGTGCATTGTGATAGTCACACCACAATTGCAAAGATCAGAAGTAATCAAAAGACCAAGAGATACATCCAAGTTAGATTGAAGTCTATAAAGGAACTTATGTCTGATAGGGTCATGGTCATTGATTTTGTTGGTACCAAAGACAAGGTTGCTGATCTTCTAACTAATCTAAGCTGAGAATGGGACTGAAAATCGTTAAGTGATACACAAGCAGTGGCAACCTAACCTACCAAGTGAAGATCCTAGAAAGAAGGTTCAATATCTAGTTGCACCTAAATTAGACTGACACTTAGTAGTTGAGTCTATCTCTTGGTGTACTTGGTAGGTGCTGGTTATTGCTAGTTTAGTAAGAGTGTTAACTCTGAATGGGAGTCAAGTCTTTTAGACGAGATGTGAGCAGTGCATCTCTAAAGGAAAAATGATTATTTCGCAAAAACATTTATGATACAAATCAGGACACATGGCCTACAGTGTCAAACCTAAAGATTAGTACATAGCCTATAAATTGTTGTTACTAGCAAACGCTATCACACCTACGGGCCAAATTCAATGCTTAGATCCATTTGTCCCAATGATGGCATAAATTGGATGACTTAGATAGTGGTTCAAACCAAAAGGTACTATTACTGAAAGCAAGTTACAAAAACTTGGTAGCCTTTATCTATGGATTTGTGGGGGACTGTTGTAATTGGCATATAGTCCAATTGGGATTTTGATGCAATTACATGTTTGATAGATGAATATTATACATGGATAAAGTGATGTGTAAGTGAAGGGACAAGGATAGCAAGAGGTTAGTTATGTGGGGGGTTTGTCCCATATTGGTTTGAGACAAGGAGACTTGTACTTGTAAGAAGTACATAGGCTTTTACAGAGGAGAAGAAGAGGTGAAAACTCTCCATTTGTCCCACATTACGTAATGTACTTGTAAGAAGTACATAGGCTTTTACAGAGGAGAAGAAGAGGTGAAAACTCTCTATTTGTCCCACATTACGTAATGTACTTGCAAGAAGTACATAGGCTTTTACAGAGTATACTCTTATAACAAAGTATATGCAAACCAAGTGTAGTTGTTCATTAAAAGTGTCTATTAAGGGGTGCATAAATGGTGTACCTGTAACGCTTCGGATCCCAGGGCATCCACCCCTAGGTCCGCAACGTTACTCTTAACAAAACGAACTAACTAAAATCAAAATATAAGCTCATATCACGTTCTTTGCTTAAAATTTTCTTAAAATTACAAACCGAATTTTTTCCAAAATACAACTCGAGTTTCCAGAATTACAACCAACCACTCAAGACTCCATACACATGCCATCTAAACAAAATACAAATAACGCAACTATGCCTAAAATTTCTCACAGGTTCCAACTAACAAATACATTTTCATTTACATATATTCATTCCACAATACTAACACCAAGTTCCCGAAATCTTTGAACAATGTCTGGAATTAATTTCCTACATATGGTAAAAGGTGAAATCATGAGTCCACTGACCCAGTAAGATTTATCGCAGAGGAAGGAGAAGAGAATGATTGAACAAGAGGCATAGTGAGAACAAACCATGAATGTGATATCAATAATAAATCGTAACATTCAGAACGAACATAACAAATAGTTAACGTATAAATTCTATCACATTCATGTCAACGAATATTTAAGGCTGAGACAATTTTTTGGTGAATCTGTCACCCATGTCACTCCTAACTGTCACCCATGTCACTCCTAACATTCATTCATATCACCTTATTCCTCTATAAGAACCCTTACCCTTGAGTGACCTCTCAAGAGGATTAAGTGAGGCACGGTCGACCGCGTGCCTTGGAGAGTAGCTTGTTTGGAGTCCTACCTCCAAGATTCCTCTGAAACTACCCAACGTGCAGAAATACTTAGGGGTTCAAACTGACAATCTGATATCGCCCAATCTGATACTACCTGAGGTTCCCAGGGCCTAATTTAAAATGCATTAGATTTAAGATAAGAAAAACACATTCAAGATAATAAATCTCATTAGGGAACAAGTTTGAGTAGAGGGGGATTTCAATAAACAATATGGAATGGTTCTTAGAACTTGTTCAGAAAGAACGAAACATATTTGAACATATGATGATATCAGGGTATGGATTCAAATAGCCGATTGATTCAAACAGTGATTTGGATTGGACCACGGACCTAGGAAAATCGTTTTGAATCTATGAAATGTTTTCAAGAAGTGAAATGTGGACTTGGTTTGGCAAGTCGAAGTCAAGACGTAAAGATTTGAAACTAGAATGGGCGCTAGAACACCCTATTTAAAAATTGAATTGTTTCAACGAAAATGGAAATTTTCAATCAATGACTAATACAAACAATTCGATTGGAGTCTTAGACATATAAAAAAAAATCATTCCTAAGCTCAAAATATTTTAAAAACATAATTCTTAGACATATTTAAAATATTGATATTAATCGATAGAGGTTTATAACAAAAAAAATAAGTTCAATAAATGGTTCGTTTTAACTTTGGACATAAGAGAACAATTTAAAATCTTTAAAATATCATGAAGAAATAAAATACCGACTTAAGTTAGCAAAATAGGGTCAACATAGAGGGAATTTGACTATTGGAATTGGCGCCCCAGCGCCCGTTTGGGCGCTCAAGTGTCCAATAGCCGAAATGGCCACTGGAATGGGCGCTTAAGCCCCCGTTTGAGCGCCCAAACAGTAACCGAGAGCAATTTTTTTTTTCAAATCCTTAATATGGTAGAAGCTTAAATACGAAAAAATCAGATTTAGTTTGTTCTAGCCATCTTTAAGATTTTTAATTTTCAAGTTTCAAACTTTAGTTTACAAATTTTGAAGAAAATGTGTAATAAATCTATAAGTTCATTTCCTTAAAAATAAAGTCCAATTTTTTATTTTTTTTTTCTAGTATTTCCTTTTGGATCATACTTATAAAAATCCAAGTTAAAAAATTGCTAAAAATTTACAAGTCTTAGAAAATATAGCCAAAAGTCCAAATAACCGATTTTTCTTGAAGTTTTGTTACAATTTTTTTTTTCATTGTCCATGGTCCACATCCATTTATAAGCTAAGGTAGATGAATCAAAGGTGTTCAAGATCATAATAATGCAAATCACAAGGAGGATTTGAGCTTATGGACTCAATAGATCACAAGAAAAGGACAAATATAAGCTCATGCCATATATTATAAAAATATCATGATAAATAATCCAAAGAGGCTAGAAGAAAACCATAAAACTTACATTAGGTCCTAAGATTTCAAATGGTAGAGTTGATGGTTCCAAGTAACAAGTTAATCACCTTGGCCAAAATCAAAATCAAGCATATATGTTAGGCTAACGCTTCATTAACCTTAGATCTTTCATACTTCTTATTCACTGGAATCCCAAACTCACCAACTAGATCCTAGGGAGTGTTTCCCTTATTTTCCCCTTTTTGATTTCTTTAAGAGAAATACTTATAAGTATATATATACACATATATGAGTGTGCCGAGAAGAAGATGGAAGAAGAATGAAGAAGGAGATGATAGTTAATATTGTTGTTATCACATTCGGCAATGGGGATTGGAAATGGAAGAAGCAAGAAGGTCTTGCCTTCATAAGCCATGTTTATGGATAAAATATTCAAGACTTGAAGAAAAGTCTTCAATTTCTACATATGTATATAATGTATATATTTCCACCTGCCATTAAACTTGGCAAGGAAATTTTTGAAATAAAAAAAAATTGGACATATCTCCCCAAAATGGGGGATTCAATCCGGCTGGATTGATTTCCAGAATTTTTTACTCTTTTTTTTTTTTTTTGTTTGAAAATTTTAGAATTAGGGCCTAAATTTGTTGGGTTCAAATTTGGTAAGACTTGGGCTTATTTGGGGCCAAACAGCGCGTATACAAAGTCTCGAATGTTAGAAAAAAATTTTGGATGCAAAGAAATTATTTTGATGATAAAACGATTTTCGCGATTGCAAAAATATTTTATCGTTTGAAAACAATGAGTTAAATTATTAATTGGAGAAATTTCTCAGGTGTTAGGAAAATTTTCTAAAGATGAGAGAAATAATTTGGTTATAAGAAAAATTTTCGTGATCATGGAAATCATTGGTCATTAGAAAAAACAAAAGTCTTAAAATTAAATTAGGGAAATTTTCAAATGCCAGGAAAAATTCTCCATATGAGAGAATATTTTGATTATGAAAGAAATCTTTTGAGAATGTGAAAACAACTTTACCGTTTAGAAATTAAACGTTTCAAAATCCAATTAGGGAATTTTCGGGGTGTTACAGTACCACACAAGCGCTGCAATCGCTGCTTACTCGACCCGGCCTGGGGGTTTTGGGCGAATTGTCTCAATCTCCGTCTAATCTTTTTGCTGAAAATTCTATTGAATTTTAAAAGTTTAAAATTTAAAATTCTAACTATTGGACTTCGCTTGAAGTGAATTTGACTCAGTTGTTATTGCTGTTTTAAGTCTGAATTAAGATAGAACTAATCAGTAGCTTAATGGCTTATAGAATCCTGTAATAAACTTGGCATTTGTAGCACAAGCTCGCCTCTCCACTATAAATAGACTGTCTTATGGGAGGTCTAAAATACACACAACATCTAAAAAATTCGCTCCCTCTTTGAGAAATTTTCTCTGATATCTTGGTTCCGACGTAGTGAATTGCTAGTTGAGGTAAAATTCTGTTGCAGTACAGCAACCAAATTTCTAACACCGTATTATCTTGGGAGAGGCAACGTTGTACCTATTGCATCAGTGAGTGCGGCACCTATTTCTTCAAAGCAAATAGAAGATTACTTTGTGATTCGGTTTAATCAGTTCTGTTTCGATACAGAATTGTTAGATAAGTTTACTTTTAGCTAAGCTTATTACGATTCTGTTTTTCCTAATTGCAAATCTGTTTTTGGTTTTTCTTCCAAACTGGTTTGTTGATCTTTGGTATCAAAACAAACTTGAATCATGGTTAAAATTGCAACTTCATTATTTGCATGCCTTGATTTATACAATTATATAAATTGCTAAAAGCACGTCTCAAAATCTGTGACTATCTGCAACTCGAACTTCGATAATTTGAAACTACCTATTTGATCTGTTCAATAATTTTCTGATTCAATCTTCTTTTGGAACGTACTATCACATACGTATGTTTGTCAAAATAAACCATCCATTAGCATGTTAAGGAAAAGTAATGAATTTCTAGATTGCACGTACAGTAAACAACATAATGAGAAAGGAATTGTCGCTCTATTGGGAAAAAATCACTTTTGATACCATAAGATATGGCCCTTAACATATTTGATACCATAGAATATGGTCCCAACACATTGCATACCATAGGCTACCAAAAGTTGACGGAAGTGGTACTCCTGTTAACTCTTTTAACTATTCCGTTAGTTGCCTTTATTGAGATCATATTGTAGAATTTTCTGCAATATCTATTGAATTTTCTGGTGTTGTTAACATAAATGTGCTCTTTATTGAGATCATATTGTAGAATCCCTTTACAATATCAAAACTATGAAAATAAGGAGGACTCCTCCCTTTACATGTGAAAGTGTTTTGACAAATTATCTTCAAAAAGTCCGTCAAATTGTTGGCAAATCTAGCAGCAAAAAACATCAGCATCTCAACCATCTCAGTGGTAAAAGAATATGTATTGTAGGAGAAACAACTGCAGCTCAAATTCAGTTTCAGCAATCTGCCATCTCCATGTAGACAGCCCCTGGGCAGCAAAATCTGAGACAACTTCAATGGCAATGAATGGATACAAGTCTTTAAGCTTATGCCTCCAAATTATAGCTTCATAATAGATTCCAATACATAAGTAAACCGCAAATTTGCAGACTTTATAAGCTCTATCCAGTCCAAACGATTTTCAGAAGTTCTCTCAACTAGCCAAATCACAGTAGTTCAAAATCATTATCAAGTCTGCTCATATCCCAAGTCTCATAGCAAATTAGTTCAAATTAGTGCATCATTAACCAACAAACTCTGATGAGAGGGTACTAAATTGAATTCCCAATCCAAAACAAAACTGAACATGCATGCAAAAGTAGTTAGGGGCATCCTCTGTTGCACCATCAGGTTCTCATTTGAACTCCATATTATCAGCCTTCAAATAAATCAGTACTTGAATCACCAACTAAAAAGTGCCATGACTTCCTAAATAGAAACACAGTATTGAAAAATTTCATACCAAACACAGTGGTACCAAAATTCCGTACCAAAATTCCTAAAGTGCAACAATATTAAACCGAATGATGTTTTGTAGATTCTAAATTACTCTTACAACCAACATAATTCCAATGAACAATCCTCAACCTATATAAATCCTTCAAGAAACATTCAAAAATTTAATCAAATAAGCTCTCTACTATTACACACAGATTCACGGCCACAGACATGAAACCACGTTCTTTTGACAGGCCTCTAAAAATTCCAAAATCAAAGACAAATTTAATGCTTTCCAAAATCCAAGTCCAAAATCAAATCAAGTTTGAGAGAAAAGGAACGGACAAATCCCAAAAGGCAAGTAAAAGGCCTGTCAAATTTGTCTTTGATTTTGGAATTTTTGAGACAAATTTTAGACTTGATTTTGCTCACAGACATGAAACCACGTTCCTTTTCCTATTCTTCGGACAAGCATTAACCCCGTCAGTGCAGCGTCTCAATTCAAGTTTCCAATCTAATGCCACCTTCTTTTCCTTTCATTTTCTTCTTTTCCATACCGAATTGTTGAAATATGAGAGAATTTTAGAGGAAAATCGTTTTGGGATTTAGGGTTCTTTTGAGAGAAAATGAACGGGGGTTAATGCTTGTCCGAAGTGGGCAAAATGTGTACTAGAGTTTTGAGAGAAAATATGGAGAATCACACCCTTTTTTTTTTCTAACATTGAAATTGTAGGATCTTGAGAGAATTTTTCATGGATTGATTTTGGGAGTTAGGGTTATTAGATGAGAAAAGAACAGGCTGTGAAATGGCGTGAATATTAAATTTTTTCCATGGCCCTATTTTTTTACAGCCAAAAATTGATTTTTTTTAAGGCAACTAACGGAATAGTTAAGGGAGTTAACAGGAGTATCACTTCCGTCAACTTTTGGTATCCTATGGTATGCAATGTGTTGGGACCATATTCTATGGTATCAAATATGTTAAGGGCCATATCCTATAGTATCAAAAGTGATTTTTTCCCTTTTCTATTTTACATTTTAGATGTCCAATGCCATAATTTAGAGTACTATATATACTATCAAATTTTAAATTCTATGTATACGTATTTTAATTAAACACAAAAGCGTAACTGAATATTCATGAAATGTTTAAATTTGTATTTTACCTTTTTTTTGTTATGATGATGAAATCGCAGTCGCTATCCAATAGTGTGCCCTAGATAAACCCGGGGTTTGTGCCATAGCTCGCAAATCACATGGACTAAACAAGCCATACTAGGCACACTTGCTGCCACGGGCTCATGTCTTAAGAGTGGTTTGAAGCCGAATGATTTAAAATTTGTTTGGATTTGTGGTGAAAGAAATTTAGTTGATGTTTACATCCTTGTCCCCTCCTTTTTTAAAATAATTAGTATATATAATATCTATTGTAATTTGAATGACCTGATACTAAATAATCTTTTCTACTCAAAAAAAAAATAAAATTCCTAATCATGATTTGATAATATTATGCTAAAGGAAAAAAAAAAGATAATTAAATTAGTTCAAATCTTCTATTTAATTAGTATTTAATATTTTTGATTAAAAGTTTGACGTAAATAAGGAAAGTGGACATGGATGAATATAAGTTTGTGTTGCTTTAGTATATTTCTCCAAACAAAAGTAAAATAAAAATAAAAATAATAATAGTAAGTTATCCTTGTTTAATAAATGTCTACCATAATATCTAAAAGGACAAAATTGAAAAACTAAAATTTGGTATCCACATTTGTAATAAAAAACTCCTCTCTTTTATATAGTGTAGAAGATATGGCATTCGTGAAAGAAATTGGAACAGCTAATGGACTATTTCTTTGTTGATCTTACCTTAAAAAAAAACATAAACTTTGTCATTATCGTAGTTAATATATGAGTTAAATACATTTTACCCTCTTGTATTATTGCAAAAGGGAAGATTAGCCCCTATTTTTTTTAATTGTAAGATGTACCCCTGTATTAACGTTAAACAAATTCTGTAGTTCAAAAATACCCCCCTATAACCTAGCAATAAGGGCCTTATGACCTGGTTATTCCAAAATACAGGGGGGTATGTTGCAATTAAAAAATACAAGGGAGTAATCTTCCCTTTCGCAATAATACAAGGGGGTACAATGTATTTTTCCTGTTAATATATAAATACACGTATCGTACGGCATAATATTTTTCCTACGTATTTTTTTTTTAAAAAAAAGGTCAGTTTCCGTTTTCAACTCAATTTTATGACAAAATAAGCGCGTTTTATGTTACAGGCACAAGTTTGGCATATATATCTGTACATAACTGTTATATATATTTTATTAATTTTAAAAATCATTTTACGTACATGCTTTTTGCAATTTCCAAACCATTCCAACTACCCAAACTACTTAATTACTTTAACTATAAAAATTATAAACTTCTCAATTCTCAAAACACCTAGAAAATGGGATAAATGCCAAAATTAAATAATCAATTGCTCAAAATATTTTTTAAAAAAATTTGCACTAATTAATGCATTTCATTTTAAAAAAATTATATTAGTGAGTTTTTTTAGAGTAACTATATTAATGAGTTAATTGTTCATAATCTCCTATTTCAATTCTCATGTTATCACTCATGTAAGACTAAAAATATGTGTTAATATATTTTATTAGAAAGCTATATATTTTGAAGTAAATAAATATATGAATACATATTATAATATTATGTTTGCCATATTTTTTATAAGGTACTTTTTTTAATTATTTGTAATATACTCGTATTTTTTACATGCTATAATTTAAATGAATCTATAATTTTTACTGAATAATTTAATGTATTTTTATGAAAAATATATATTATACTTGTTGGAAATTGGTTTTCTTTGATCAAATAATCAAGTGAGCTCGGGTATTAATTTCTAAAGAAATTTGTGATTATCATAATTTATGTCGCGGGTGTATATTGACAATTTATTTGGTTGGTAGAAACCAATTTCAGATGGATGAAAAATTAATGTCAAAATGAGCGACTTGAGAGCTGACTAAAGGAGACAAGCTCAAGAGTTTGGAAAGGAAAAGATTGTTTATCTCACATTGGATTTTGAGTGAAATGTGGATTAAGATAAATTGCTCAAGTGAGGAGCAAAGGGTTGAGCCTTCTGGAGGTACCATAAGTGTTTAGAGAAGAAAGAACCTACATGCTAGTGGATTCGATCCAAACCATACATACGATGCTGGCCTAGCCAACTCGTCTCGACTTGACCTAGGCCTGGGCCTTAGATCTATTATTTTATTTTTGGACCAAACTTGGGCCTGGCTCATTGAGCTAGTTGGATAAAGTGTGTCTCCTACAGCTTCTTGCACTAGAATGGTTCAGAGCCTTCTAAAACTAAGTCTACAACTTCGAACCAGTGTCATTCCAGCTTAAGACTCTACAGATTCCGTCTTTCCAGCTCCAGTGATTATGTCTTCCTAGCTGTTGTGGCAGTTCAAAGGATATAATTAGTAGTTGCAATAATTGATGGTCATCATTGCAGTGTCCTCTTGGCTAACCCCAAAAACCCCCATAAATAGGACTCATATTCATTTCATTTGGCATCTGGTTCATCATTTCATACAACATATTTCAAACATTTTGAGTCCTCAAAGAGAGAGTTCCAGTACATCCTTTAGTTTGATAGGTCAAGTGGTTTGTAGTGCTACTACCACTTGTCGTGATTATTGTAACTTGGGAGATGAAAGCCAATAAATCATAAGCACCTAGGCGAGATTAATTCGCGTTAAAGACAGAGAGCTTAACTCTTTTCTCGACCAACCACTACTAAACTGATCGCAGGTTTCTACTAGAGTGGAATCAATATCGAAACTAACAAGTTTAAGACGAATTAATTTTGTAATCAATGGCGACCAACCAGACTCTTGCTCCTTCAACTACTGCTGCCCCCATCGCTTCACAAGTTCTAGCATCTACGCCAGTTTATGGAGAAACATCGAAAAAGTTTCATGGGATTGACTTTAAGAGGTGGCAGCAGAAGAAACTATTTTATCTCACGGCCTTGAGCCTTGTGAGGTTCTTGAAAGTGGATGCCCCTGTTGTCCCTGAAAGGAAAACTAATTCCTAAAAACGGGCAGCCTTCGATGACTGGAATCATAGTGACTTCTTGTGCCAGAATTATATCCTAAACAGGTTGGACGATTCTCTTTACAATGTCTACAGTCCAATTAAGACAGCTAACAAGCTGTAGGAGTCACTTGATAAAAAATACCAAACTGAGAATGCTGGCTTGAAAAAGTTTGCGATTGGAAAATTTTTGGACTATAAGATGGTGGACTCAAAATTAGTCATGAGTCAAGTCTAGGAGCAAATTATTTTGCATGAGATACATGTTGAAAATATGGTTTTAAGTGAGTCCTTCCAAGTAGGTGTAACGATTGAGAAGCTACCACCATCATAGAAGGATTTCATAAACTATCTCAAACACAAGAGAAAGGAGATAAGACATGAGGAATTGATCATCAAACTAAGGATTGAGAAGGACAATCGGATGTCTAAGATCAAAACAGGCAATATCATGCTAAAAGCCAAGGCTAACTAAATGGAACTAAGCTTAAATACAAGCAAAAAAAGAAAGAGTCAGGATTTCGGTCAGAATAAAAAGGGGTAAGAAGGACGTAAAATTCTAGGAGAACTGTAATAATTGTGGAAAATCAAACCACGAGGCCAAATACTACAAGCTTCCAAACTTCCAAAGAAAAAAGTAGTTGAAGCAGGCCCATATGACTTAACAGAAGTCCGTGCCACTGGACTTGTCCGAGTTGAATCTCTCGGTAGTAGTTTTTGAAACTAACCTTGTAGACATTATGAGAGAATGGTTGATCGACACTAGTGCAATCCAACAGTTTGTTTTGATAGGTTGATGTTTTATACTTACACTCCTACCACTGAAAGGAAGCTGTACATGGGTAACTTGACAATGTCTGACATTGTCGGTGTAGGCAAAGTTATATTGAAGCTAACCTCGGGCAAGGAGCTAATACTGAATGATGTACTTCATGTACCAGACATACAGAAAAATCTAGTGTTAGGTAAAAGTGGGGTTAAACTTGTATTTAAGTTAGACAAACTTGTAATTACTAATAATGGCCAATTTGTAGATAGATACTATTTTAAAAATGGGTTGTTCAACCTTGATGTAATGCCTGTAATAAAAAATCTTGAAATGAATAATAAATCCTCTCATTCAACTTACTTGGTTGAGTGTTGTGATTCATGTCCTGTTTTTCACTCTAGTTAAAAAGAAACAAAATTGCAAAAAACGTGCCGTCTAAATGTTAGGTTTCATGATGTTTGTTATTCTTTTCATTTTAATACTTTGGGATCTTTGTCGATGCTGACTTTTTGTCTCATGGGTTCTATTGGATGTAATCTACCTTTTTAAGGGTGTGCTCCAAATAGAGTTTTATGTTTTTTATTTAATTTATGTTGCCTTTGTTTTGAGTACTTGGGAGTTAAAGGTTTCAAATCCGTAATAATAACAAGGCCAATTTACCATTGATTTCGATTCCTTAAATGGCCATTTTGAGTTATTGTTCTAAGCATGCTGGTGAATTGCAAATCCCTCATATTGAACATTTTATTCATTTGATATTCATTCAACATTGGAGTCACTTGTAATTTCTAACTTGTGATTATTCCATTCAAACATTAACGTTATAAATTTGTATTGCCCATCTACCTCAATCTGGTTGCACCGATTCCAATTATTTCCTCTAGGACAAAGATTAACTTGCCATAGAATAATGTCATAATTTTCACATTCCAAAAATTGTTCACAATTAGAAGAGAGAAGCATAGACTAATGTCGCATTAGCAATTTGATGTTTTGACTATGGTTCTCTTTTTGTTTTTTGGTTTTACAAAAATTCAAGCATTTTGTAAAGACTGTCTTTCTTTTGATTCCTCTAGAGGAGTTTTTTTTTTTTTGCCCCTGCGGTGTTTGATGCTAAAGTATGAAAGCCAATCACGTCAATTGTCTATCAATATGTGATGATTAACATATTTGGTCATCTAAAATATGCACATGCTAACATTGTTTTTCATTTTTGTCTTCCAATTCCGCTGATGACGTAGAGATGTTGCAGGCTAGATATCCAGTTGTTGTGTAATCGCAGGACAGGCCTGATACTTTGAAGACAGGCAATTGTTCTGCAAGTTTTGGTTTTCGAGTTGAATATCTCTTTACACCATTATCTTGCTATCTGTCAAATCTTCAAAGTATTTGAATATAAATTTTCTATTCGTGTTAATGTTGTTCTGCGGTATGAACTTAATCCACTAGTGTGCTTGCTGAGTTTTCGTTGACATTGATCAATGCTATCCATTGGCAACTCAGGTTATGGAATATGAATTTCAGAATTCAGACATTACTTTTGCCAACCTTATTGCTAGCTTGGAGGAAAATCAGCTTGATAGTTGTATAGTTAATATCATCAATGTATATGAACTAAAAGCACCTACTGGGTGCTGCACCGTCAGGATTTTTGAATAAGAAATGCCTTTCCTTCGCGTGGCATCTGTTATATTTAGGCTAAATTTCACTTTATCTCCTATACTTAAACCCAGCCTTGCTTTACTTTATACTCCCAACGGTATTACTTAGCCTCTATATCGACCCAACCCAACAACCCCTCACCTAAACCCAATAATATCATGTCAATTCGCGACATTTTACCGTATTATGTCAAATATTGCCATTTTAGTATCCCATATTGAATTGCAGCCGGCCCGCTACAAGGGCCCTCCATTATTATTTCTTCTACAACTAATATTACCTTCTCTTATTAAGATTAATTAGCATGAGATGATAAAATTTCAATAATGTCCATGCATTGCAATTTGCCAAATGAAATGCATTTTATGAAAAGGCCTTTATGTTTTTAATCTAGAAGTTACAAATTAGTAAGGATTATCACGCACTTAATTAGATATATGAATATACAATTCTAGCAATATTATTTACAAATTAACAAGGGGTACCAAATGCAAGACCAATTTATATGTTTTTATAATTTAATAGGACTAGAAATTAGTGTGACAAATTTAATATGATATACCAAGGGGCTCCTTGTTAGGGGTTTACAAAGATGAATTAAACTATTTAATAGCCCTCATAGCTCTCTTAGATTTGGAATCTTATATTTAGTAACAAGCCAGGCCTCTATAAGGGTCCATCCCCTACTTTTTTATGCTACTATTAATATTGATTTTCCCCCAAAATTAATTATTAACATGGAGCCATGAACTTTTAATAATATCCCTGAATTGCAATTGCCCAAATGGAAATGCACTTTAAGAATGAGCATTATGTCTTTACATTATGAGCCAAAAATTAGTAAGAGTTATCAAATACTTAATTAGATATATGAATGTGTTATTTTAATATTATTCACAAATTAACAAAAGCTACAACATCCAACATTAATTTATATATTTCTATAATTTAGTAAGATTACAAATACGAAACACCAAAAAGCCCTTAATTTCATACATTTTACATATAAGTCCTTTAAAATTAAATATAATGTTATCCAAATTAAAATATCCTTCATTTCATTATATATATATATATATATATTGAGAAGTCATTTTCATTATATAAAGTTGTATATATTTCATGCATCGCACATTTACCCCACCTGGGTTCACTGTAATCATAGCAATTACAAAATCCTCGGCCTTTGACTTGATAAGAACACCGGGTCCTTTTTCTTTATTTATTATTATTTCTTTGGACTGATTAATAAAGATACACAGAGAGGTCTAACCTGAGAGAGAGACATACAGCAGAGAGATGATCCTTAAAAATGCACAATGTAGATCTTAATAAAGATACACAGAGAGGTCTAACCTGAGAGAAAGAGAGACACAGTAGAGAGGTGATCCTTAAAAATGCACAAGTAAATGAATGAAGGATGTTGAAGCAAT
The DNA here is from genome assembly GCA_014898755.1 of Handroanthus guayacan. NCBI lineage: Eukaryota > Viridiplantae > Streptophyta > Magnoliopsida > Lamiales > Bignoniaceae > Handroanthus > Handroanthus guayacan. Next base: position 261,134 of record JACFYI010003689.1, read on the forward strand.
CTGATGTGGATGATTTCTGGAGTTGCTGAGTTGGAATCGACCTCGGCACGCCAAATCGACCCGGTGGTTTTTGATGGGATCAACCTGCAAGATGGAAAACACGGACTAGCGGAAAGCCTCCGCTAAGACCCTCCGATGCCTAAGTCAGTTTTTTTGAAAAAAGGCTTTTAGGTCGAATAGAAGAGATCAAGTAATATGGTAATTACGCAGT
>JACFYI010003689.1:261781-275473 GCA_014898755.1 Handroanthus guayacan
TTAGGCGTTTCTAGACAACCGTTAGATCGACCTGGTTGGCGATGGAACGATCGATAGCATCGACCGTTCCGGCACGGTGCAGGGTAATGCTCGCCATCGGTCGAGCATCGACGATAACCGATCGAATTATGAGCTCCCTGAGCTGGCGTGCCACAGCCCTTATTGGGGCGTGAGCATGTCGATGTGTACAATCTCAAGGTGCCACGTGTCGGCCACGCATCGGTCGATTTGTGAGCCCTATCACAATCAATTGGTATGCTCCTACTTTTTCACTTCCCCTCCACGATGTTGAAGAAGTGAATTAGTGCTCTCTGTAAGTGACTAATTACTTAATTTGATATTTTTTACCAAGCTTTTTCTTCTGTTCCCATCTTACATGTCTCTCTCACATCAAATGGAGTGGAATTTCTCCACATTCATCCCAATTCTTTTTCTTTTTCTTTTTCTTTTTTTCCCGTGGTTTCTAAAGTAATAATATAGTCCGATTTTCTGTTGCCAGTTGCCACATTGCAAAAAGGGTTGGTAGCACTTTCAGTCTCTCCTGGAATCATTGTTTTTTATTTTTATTTTTTCCTTAAGTGTATGGAGAGCTCAGTTTCTGGGAGTAAAGGGTTAAATATGTATGCTCGTTGAAAATTACAGGCTGGGTCGCTTAGACCAATTGCAACTTTGGAGTCTGAATGTTTCTGTAGTTGTAGTATTTGAGGATTGTTTTTCTCCCTTCTTCCTTTTCTTTTTTGACGTGAAAATGTTGTCTATAGACAATTATTGTTTTCTCCCCAGTGATGTAGTGTCTACTTGAAAGATTCTCCACCCCCCCTTCCCGGCCGCTTCTTGCCAACAAATAATGTGGAGACTGTTGTTAATGTGTTCATATTTTCTTTTTCGCTTCCATTAGAGGCAGAACACCAGGTAGAGCCGAATTGGGCGTTTTCCTTTTACCATGCTAGTTTTCCTTGTATAATATTATCACTTCACTCAGGATTTCAGATACTAGGAATTGCGGTCAAGATATATTGTTCAAAGACACAGTGAGTACTAGAATTTTACTGTCTTTTGATTTATGCTTCGACCGTTGAATGTTGAGCATTTTGTTTAATGATTTCAAGTTATTAAATGAGCAGACCATATTTGCACGTGGTTTGCTTTATTATGATGCTGTTCTGGATAAATAGAATCCATGTACTTTGATCACTATCTGTAAGCATCTAATCCTGAATGCATTTGGGACAGCGAGAGATGGATCTCCCAGACTTATGATTGTCCCATATTGAATTTGGCCGGTCCCTGAACAGAGTTAATCTTCCAAGAATTCTGCAAGTTATAAGCTGGAAAAGTACATATATGGAGGGCTCTTCATCAAAGCCCGAGATTGGTAAGGATAACAAGAATGAGCCAGGACCACTTATGAGACTCTTACTTCAATCGAAAAATAAGAATGCTCAGAGTTCGACACCCGTGGAAGCTAAAGAACCAGAGAATGCCCAGAGTTCCATGGCTATGGAACAAAAAGAACCCGAGAAAGATCTCAATTGGTACTTACCGCTATATAAAGCTGCACTAAAAGGTGACTGGGAGAGTGCCAGAAGTTTCTTCGACCAGGATCCTGATGCTGTCACAGCTAAAATTACTAAGGCATCTGAAACAGCACTACATATTGCAGTTGGGACAGGAAAGGCAAAAAATTTTGTCAAGGAATTGTTAAACTTGATATCGACAGAAGCATTGGTAAATTTGCGCGATCAGGCCGGTCAGACTGCCCTTCACTATGCTGCCATATTTGGCAATGTGGAGGCGGCAAAACTATTGGTGTCTAAAGACCCTGTCTTGACGAATACTCAGAGTGGCTCATTTCTTCTGCCTATACATTTGGCTGCTGGTTATGCCAACAAGGATATGGTTTCTTACTTATTAACTGTCACCAGAGATGACATGGATCCGAATCCCTTTGCGGATAAATCTGGTGTACATCTTCTGAATCTTGTTATTCGTGCTGAATTCTATGGTAATGATATTTGTGCTAGGAACTTGTAAAATGTTGAAGTCAAGAAAATTTAGTTATCCTCCATCTCATCACATTAACATTTTCCTGATGCTCCACAGATTTGGCTCTTTATATAGTGCAGCTTTATCCTAGTTTGGCTACATTGAAGTCACCTGCTGGTAACACCGCCCTGCTAATGATAGCTGAAAAGCCTTCTGCATTCTTGAGAAGAAGCTCACTTTCATTTTGGCAGCGACTCATGCATTCATGTTAGTTTATCATTTTATATGTACTTCCCTTTACGTGCTGTTTTTGCTTGTTATATTTTGGTCCAGGGTTGTGCTACACTTACAAAAGAGTAGCAGGACTACCATATCTTGAAGGCCACAACCCATGTCTTGATATCCTGCTTTGTCTTTTGGTTTCTCGGGGGCTTATTTCATTTATTTGGAACTTAGATTAGTGATGGCTCTAGGTTTTCCTCACTACTGAATTTTTCATCTCAAGCACACATATCATCTTCTAATGTAGTTAAATGGACAAAAACATATCTCCACATTGAAACTCCACATTACAAGACCTTCAAGTTCTTGGACCTTGGATGCATGCTTGTTAAATTTTATTTGTAGGTCTCATGCACTTTCAAATTTAAAATGACTGTTATGGATCATTCTTCATTAATATAGATAATATGATGATTCAAGCTGAAAATTTGCCAATATACAATTACATAAAATAGTTACATCCGAAGTGACGTAAAGATGCATGCTAGGTGAGCGAGCAATTTGATTTTTCATGCACTAGGTGATGGAATAATTCAAGTCTTTCAATTTTCAAGGTGTTCCTGCAAAGTTTGGGACTATATATAGCCAAGATGAAACAGTCAAGGAAAATCCAGCTGTCGCCGTACAGAATGCTCCTAAACCTTGCTACTGTGCTCCACTTCTCCGACAGCTCAGTTTTTCTGGTTTGTTTACTTTCCTTCTCATTATCCATTGCTAAATGCATATTAAGCTTTTACAGTAGTTACTTTTATCTGGGACAAGCTCTTTTCGTAATGCAAAACGAGGTAAAAGAAATCATGTAGTGAAATTCAACTGTGAATTTCACTCTGTGTTGTAGTACCTGCTCGTCCATAGTCCAAGTTTCCTTTATGCCCAGAGGCTCGTCATCCTTACAATTACATTGATTATCTAAATCAATCATGGTGGATATTTTTCATGAAATTCTCTTTCTGTAATATCAACTGGTTATGAGTTGCCTTGCAGGATGCAAGAGGGCATATTGGGTGTTGTGGGAAGTCATTGAATGTCTAGGTATGGTACTGATTTATTTCTTACGGACAGACCAGTTTGGTTTAGACTTGCCTCTGTTGAGTTTAAGCTTCCATTACAGTGCCGCAAGCCAGGTTCATTCGGAACACCCGAATAATGCATCTGCAAACTCTTCGACTAGTAAAATGCCTGTGTAAATTGATCGCGGGTTTGGATTACTCAACAGCTGTGTCAATGTTCGAAATGCCAATTCTTTTGGCTGCAAGTTTGGGAAATAGTGAGATTGTAGAGGAGATTTTGGAGTCTTTTCCTCAGGCAATTTGGTCAAGGAATCATATGGGACAAAATATATTTCTACTAGCAGTTGCAAATCGACAAGAGAATGTTTTCAACCTCTTGTATCAGATGAGCGAACATAAAAAGTTGGCTATGCAGCTTCAGGACAGGGAGAAGAATAATATTTTGCACCTGGCTGGAGGGTTGGCTCCTCCAGCGCAACTCAATCTTGTCTCCGGTGCAGCTCTACAAATGCAACGTGAATTACAATGGTACAAGGTAATGATACCAACTAAAGAGGAAATTCCTCATGGAAATATTTGTAGAGGTAATTATCTCACCAACACCCTCTGAGGTTTGATCTAGTCATAGAAACAACCTATGTGATTTGAAAAATTATAATAGCAGGCCCTACCAACGGAAAACTTAAGGGAGCTTGTGTAACATTACAATTAGACACCCCCACACGGAAAACGTAATATATTGACTGAAACATTACAAATAGACAAATTTTCAAGGGGTTCGCTTGTAATGTTGTGCATGTTCATTAAGTTTTCCTTCAGTTGGACTAATGCTTATCTCCCAAGCCACATGCGGTGTTATTAGGCCAAACCTCATAAGGTGTTGAGGCAATAAATCCCATAGTTGTACCATACTCTACTTTTTCCACAGGAAGTAGAAAAACACGTGCTTCCGGACTTTAAGGACACCAAAAATTCCAAAAGAAGAACACCTGCTGTTGAATTTTCTGTGGAGCACAAAGACCTTATTAAAGAGGGGGAAAAATGGATGAAAGACACGGCAAATTCTTGCACGGTTGCTGCAGCTCTCATTGCTACTATAGCTTTTGCAGCTTCCATTACTGTACCAGGTGGCAATGATGGGGACAGCGGCTTCCCTATTTTCTCCAACAATAGAGCATTCGACGTATTTGCTGTGTTTGATGCCCTGTCTTTGTTCTCATCAACTGCTTCTATGTTAATGTTCTTGTCCATCCTCACAGCTCGTTATGCAGAAGGTGACTTCCTTTATGCCCTTCCAAAAAGGTTAATAATTGGTCTTGTCACGTTATTCCTTTCCATAACATCGATGATGATAGCCTTCAGCGCAACTCTTTATCTTGTGTTTGGCCATAAGAAGGTGTGGACTCTTATACCGGTAGCTGCACTTGCCTGTCTACCTGTAACCTTATTTGTGACGCTGCAATTTCCCCTGCTTGTAAGTATGGTTCGTTCGACCTACTTTCCTGGAATTTTTGGCAAGCATGGTGAACGTTTCCTGTTTTAGGGTAGGTTAAGAACAATGCTGCAGCTGATGATCATGAACTAAAGATAAGATTTAGAAACAAGCTTTTACATTAGATATGTACATTATCTTGGCAAAACATGTTGGAGTCTTCCTCGCAAGGATTATGAAGAGAAACTATGATGTGGAATATTGGTATCTTGGTGTGATACTATTCCTGCAATCCTGCTGTTGTTAGAGGGATTCCCTTCTAGCAGGAAACTTTTCTCATTGTTTTAGAGAATCCAGGTTATGTTTTTGCAAGTTTAGTTAATATTGTACTTTTTAAGAAAATTATAAACTGTTTATGGTAATAATCTAAATAATATTTAATTATATCATATTATAATTGATTTAATATAAATTAATTGCATTACATTTTATAAATTCAATAGAAATTTCAAAATTTCACTCTTTTCGTAAAGTTAGACTGAAAAATATATAAATTATGTTTTCTTAGTTGAGAGAGATAAACCCTTACTAACTAATCGGGATAATTGCACCAGACCCCCCTGTAAAATTCGAAATGAGCATCATAAACCCTGTGATTTTAAAATTAGCACATTAAACCCTATGAAATACGAAATTTGCACCATAAACCCCATGATTTTGAAATTAGCACACTAAACACTATCTTTTTAAAAATAGCACACTAAACACTCAAAATTTATATATTGACAAGGGGTGATTGGCTCTATTAAACAGAAAGATAGGGTTTAATATGTTAATTTTAAAATCATGGGGTTTATGGTGCAAATTTCAAATTTCATAGAGTTCAATGTGCTAATTTTAAAATCACAGGATTTATGATACTCATTTTGAATTTCACAGGTAGGTATGGTGCAATTAACCCCTAACTAATATTCAATCTAAAAATTATTATGCAAAACAAAATTATTGTCTTCTCCATCGATACTTATATATTATATATAATATATATATATATAAAGTATGAGAGATAAAGGTAGTTAATTTTAGTGATATGTGATATGTAATGTTCCTCAAAATACCCTTAGTCTTAACTTCGTCTAATATTCTTCACAACCCAATTTTCTCTTAATATTAAATCATGTATGTATGACATTAAAACATTAACCATGTTCTATTTATTATATGGTGAATATTTTATCTTCACATAAATAATATTTTATTTATTTTGTGCATACTGCACATGCATCGTGTGTATAATAGATGCTAATAATACATCAAGTGTGAAGGTCAAATTTAGTTATTTTGATGATATATTTTCACGTGTCATACATAAAATACTCCTTAATATCAATTTATCTTAAGAATCACTCACAACACAATAAGAGGTCATTAACTCACTAACTTATCTATTATATTAAATTGTGTATATTTGATTTAATATATTGATCATATTCTAATCATTAAATATTTGCAAATTAAGTATGTATCATGTTTTATTCATATAACTATTGAGTGTGGAGCAGATGCTAATATTTATAAAGTGACAGTAGGCCTTGACATCTGTTCTTGTAAAGAAACTACTTGCCATGTCAGCTAGCAAATGTCTGTACATCACCTCCCCAACTATATATCAAGTTCTCTGTCATAATTTAATCGCAACTATATAATAAAAGAGAAGTATATATTTATACATAAATAATCGTCACAAGTATACAATAGTTCCATGCAATTGCATGAGATTTCAACCCCTCCCCAGCGCCAAAACAAATAAAACCAACCAAAAAAAAAAAAAGACTTTCTAGACAATGCAGTTGATTCATTTAATCTGTTATTAATACTAGCATTTACTATACACTCAATGCATGTGCACAAAATAATGAACAAAAATATTATATATATTAAGATATAATACAGATTTAATTTGTGTATTTAAAAATTAGCATGTAATTAATATATCTATTTATGTAATTAATATATCTAATATAAATATACACATAATTTTGTATAACTAGATAAATTAGTGAATTAATAACCTTTATTTGTATTGTGGGTACTTATTAAATTGAATTAATTGATAGAAAAAAATATTTTAAGAATGACACATGAAAATATATCACTATAATAGTTATCTTTGGTCCACACAGTTTGTATATAGTGTAGATACTGAGCCTAACTTACAATCCTGTTATTCTATGAGCAAAAATAATCAGCACACAACGATTTCTTTTTGTTTTTCTTTCAAGACCAATATTACACAAAACCCAGCTACACACAAACAAAAATATTAGTTTTTTCTACTCAAACATCGAATAATAAGATGGTCAATTTGGAGTGTCGTTTTTAATTAAGGATAATTATTTATCACACCTTGAAATTTAGTATGGTTATCAAACATTATTTAAAATTGAATAATTAACATTAAACCCCTTGTTGTTAGCTCAATTGACAAATAATTATAATTACATTTTCTTAAAAATCTTAAAACATTACAAATAAACCCTTTATACAAGGGAATGCAATTATAATTATGCATCATGCTTAACTAGTCTCAGAGAGTGTAATAGGAACTATACAAATTTCCGAAAATTTTTGAATAATTATACTAAATCTCATGAAGTATATAGATAAGTATCCCTTTTATATATGTCAAGAAGTTGTCAACTATTTCCTGTTCAATTATCCCAAGCCGCTTCATCATTCTCCCTTATTTGTTTGATAAGTCCCCTACGAATGGATATATAATTATCTAATGTGGGGAAAAAAAAAGAGAAACTCACTAAAGAAAGTGAAATAGCACAAATAAATCTGGAAAAACATTATTGCATTAACCTGACAGATGAGCTCTTTTATTTGGCATTCATTCATCCTTCTTACTGAAACATCATCTAAGGACATATTTTGTGCACAATTTTGGTTTTGTAGAGTTTTTTGAATTTGACCACATTTTTCAAGGCTTTTGTTGATTGCATCAATGTTTAACAGACCTCCTTAAACAAGATAGAGATAGATTTCAATGGTAATCTACTTTATAGGCCATTTAACATGCTTCGCGTGTCTCCCCCTAATACCAACCACTACAAAAATTAGTCCATTTCTACCGAAGAATAGCATTAAGGATCGAGCAACTTCTTATGGACTGGATGAATTGCAGTATGGTAGTCTGAAAGCTCTCCAAGATCATCTTTACATGCCAAACCTAGGCACCGTAAACCCTTTGAAATCATCTTCAAGAGGCTTGATAGCAACAATTGCCTACAGTGTTCATCTAAGGGGCAAGTTGATCCATCCGCAAGTTGGACGTAGGAACTACGCTCCAGCAAACTCTCAACAGCATCCTGCATCAGTAACATGTGGAACAAAAGAACAATTAGGTATCCAACTCCAAATTTGCACGTTTAAATGAATAGAGTTACCTTGACAAGAAGTCAATCGCAGCAACTTGGGTTCTGGACAGTAACACTCATTGATTTACGGAATCGATCAAAGTCAAACATCGCCACTCTTTTCGATCTTTTTGTCCACCACTCACTACATGCTAAAGTGAAAATGTTAAAAACACAGATATTTTTTCAGAGCAAGGAAAAAAATGAAGATAAGAGATGGCCTATGGTTACCCAATTTAACAGTGTTTTGATCAATCAAAAGTTAGACAAAAGCTTTGAGTAACGGACTCCCTTGTTTGACCTCCCTATCTAGAATCCCCAGCTTTTCGACCAAAACCATGACAGCACCTTCAGTGGGAAGTCCCATTTCTCTGAATAAACAACCATCGCTAAATATTCCAGCATCATTACAAACTGCACAAGTTTCAGACATGAACTTGCGAGTTGGCATCCACATTGCAATGATTCCTGTCCGCTTCCTCCATCCTTCTGATTATAAGTTGTCCCTTCAGTCTGGAAAAAAATGCGTGAGGCTGTGGTTTTACCTCACAGACATGATATGTTGTCGAGGTCCCCGTTTTGTCTGAACATATAACAGTTCTAGATCCTACCACACATGGCAATGGGCTCATTGCAAATTTGAACACTAATATCAAACGCTATATGCACATTACATGTTACTTGTGTTTGTATATGCCAATTGAGCATATGAATAATTACAAATATGTTGAAATAAAATAAAAGGAAGAATATAGAATGAGAACATTATGTAGAGAGAAATAGATAGTTGATTTACTTATTGAAAAGGACCTATCTTTTATATATAGGGATGGAGAAGATACAGAATATTGAAAGATTACAAAATATATCCTAACACTTCCCCTTAAGCTGGAGTATAAATATTGATCATGTCAAACTTGTTACACGGAGTCTTAAAGAGGAGGTAGCAAAACATTAAGCAGTAGGCGGTTGGTAGCGGTAGGCAATAGACAATAACAATAGCAAACTGCGGGAAGCAGTGAGCAGTAGACAATAGGCAGTGACCAGTAGATAGTAGGCAATAACCAGAGGCAATAGATAGAGAGCAATAGCCAAAAGACATCATGCTGAGTTTAGCAGATAAACAGTCGGGTAGTGACGCTAACATATATTAGAGGGTAGATATTAATCAAACTCCCAATACATAACAGACAGATAGTAGAAGAGAGCAACAGACAGACAGTAGGTAACAGATAGTAGTAGATAGCTATGCACCAAACAATCGCAGCGGGGTAGCAAATAATGTGAATAGGTGTAATGGTAGGCTTTTAGGTTCGACGACAGTTAGGGTTCAAGGGCTAGGTGGTTTTTTCTGTTTTTTTTCCCCCCCTTTTTTAGGAGGAACCTACTCTAATACTATGTTAAAATAAAATGAAGGAGAGAATATGGAATGAAAATATTATGTAGAGAGAAATAGATAGCTGATTGATTTATTGAAAAGAATCCATCTCTTATATAGAGATAGAGAAGGTACAAAATATAGAAAAATTATATTTTTTAACTTAACAGATATGCAAAAATATATGGTTTCTTAACTTAGGAGATATAATAAATCCATACTAAATATATCCTAACAGAATACATAGAGAAGAATAACAAATGGCAATAACTAATAATACATCAATAAATAAAGCTCCAGATATATTGACATAAAGAGATAAAACGGAGTCTCCCTTTCGCAGCTACTTCTTTTCTCCCACAGGATCAGAAACTGAATACGAGAGCTCCAATTGAAAGGTTAGCTTATCAAAAACAAGGATCGAACCAATACACAGAATTCACATAGGGGCAAGACAAGCACTACAAGCTATAACAGAGTTCAATAGAAAGCTAAGAATCAGTATGAAGAAATAGTAACAAAGAAGAAAATGGCAAAAAACTCCTGCAGCACAATCAACTTGACTGTCACTGTAAAGCTTACCTCAAAATATGATTAAGTAACCTCAGAAAGGATACAACAAGCATAACAAAGATAAAATATCAGGCAAGTTAACATCAGCCAAAACAAAACAAAAAACAAAAAGACAAAAAACCAAAAAAGAATTAACGTAATACTGCAATGAATATCCTTCCATCTATAATAAAGAGACAGAAAACATTTTCATAGATACCTTGTTCTATGACAAAATCCGCAAAGGCTATTTTTTTGCGACAGAATCAGAAACCGAATGCAAGCACAAGGCATCAGAATAGATGAAGAAACACAAACACACTAAATTCATATAGAGCTAACCCAGATTAGCTAATATGACCACCAAAAAAAAGAAACAAAAATTGTCAGTTCATTCAAACAGTGGTAAGTTTAAAAAATAAAAAATGAAAAATAAAAAAAGATGAATAGTGTTGAAAAGTTCCTTTTCTTTCTGGTAGGGAACCAGAAAATCAAACTTGCAGTGGGAGTTCAGGTCTGATAAATTGGACATCAGGCAATTGAGATCTAGAACCAATGGATAATTAAATAAAGAATCATTTCAGCAAGAAATGAGAAGGCAAACATTTAAAAGAAATGAGAGGGCAATTCAGGCAATGAATAATTAAATAAAGAATCATTTTAGGAAGAAATGAGAAGGTAAACATTTAAAAGAATAATAAACTAGAGGTCACAATTCGGTAAGCGGGGAAATCTTCTACGTTGACAATATCAAATGTAAGCAGTAGACCTTCCAGCATCTCAATTACTGGTGATTCAATTGGATATTGATTGTGGAGGAAATTTATCTCAGGAACAAAAAGTACAAAGTTCACAAAAAATCAATAAAATCTACAATTATTATCTGCAAATAAATCCAACTCAATGCGTCGCAACAGATTTCATCATAAAATATGGGGGAAAATAAATAGCGTTTGGGATTTACAACAAAATAGGCAGACAGTACAAACAATTATTAGCAGCCAATAACAGACAATGTCTTTTTGACTGGGTGAAAAAAAAAAACAGCACACGCTCATTCACTCTTATGTATAAGGCCAACTTAAAAGATATTCTTTTTATATATAAAATATTATAAACTAGTAATTTTTCATTCTTATACCTATACTCATCAACATATTCAAACAAATCATTCTTTAAACAAAAAGCTGTCTATACCCGAAACGGACACAGATGAGTAGATAGAGAATACCTAGGGGGCCGAGCAACTCTATATAAGGAACTCAAGAAGATAGACTCATAATTTCCAAAGAAGGGTGCCTCTCACAAAGGAGGTCACAGTGACTAAGCTTGAGCTGTTAATCAAAAGCACAGACATCCGTAAAGTCACAAGACCATGTATGGGGGTTGAGGCATGTCCAGTACGAGAAGATCAAATAACAGGGAACATCTTTTGCAACCATGACGGTCCCAAGATAGCAAATTCCTCATCGGATCACTATCTTGGGGTATAATTTATTTTATACAAGAAACAATACCTATTTTTCAAATATTGAAGTATGTGAAAATTGAAATGTTGATACAACCAAATGGGCTCTTACATTCCATTTCACAAACTACCAGCAAAGAGCTGAAAACAAAGCTAGCACTTCCTTTGAAGTTTAGGCTGCCATGATCCTCCTAAAAGCAGGAGTTGAGACAGATTCCATCTCAAGCCTCCCGCTTTCCCAATCTCTACTTGTATCGACTGTTACTTTAAATTTCAGCGGGCTGTTCTTTCCATGTTGAAACAACATATTCAACAAAATCAACCAAATCATGTAGAAATTTGGGTTTCCATCCCCTGGATTTTTGTCCTTAATCTGAAGGCTCTTGCCAGTGCTAGATGACTCAGGATTAGCCATCTTTTCTGTGGTAGCACATGAAGAACGACTCTTCCGAAATGCAGTATAGTTTTGACAACAACGTTGTCCCTGCTGCCGGCTGTTATAGGAAGAATAAACTTTCTCAGCAGGGATGTTTCCGAATAGAAGTTCAGCCGCCTTGTTAGTGACTAAAATTGGAAGGTACTTTGAGTCATCCCACACATATAACTGCAGAATGAAGAAAGACTAATCAGATGAACAAAAAAGTTCCAGGTGCACAACTATCTACTGGAGTTGTTTCGGCGGACACAGATGGATTGCTAGCAGTATTAAAGTCAATTGAATTATACAACCGAATCCAGTATCTAATCTGATATATAGGATTTATGATGTTTAACTAAGATTCGTTAAAAGGGGAAAAAACCCCAGGGGGTAGAGCGCTAAATTGGATAACCCATTCTAACAAATAGTTTTGATGAATATCGACCTACCCAGGTGTAATAAGGCAAAAGAAGAAAGAGAAAAAAGACAACAGGAAAAAAAGAAATGAGGACAATTAATAAAAAGAAAATAAATAAATTCTGATTAAGGGTATTTTAGGTAATGTAGTTTTAACTACACTATTCAGTCCATCAAATTTAACACAACAGAAAAGGAATGCTTTGATATCTGTAACTTAATTAATTGAAAAACACATAGTGCTATTTGAACAAAATAATCACATACTGCATTTAATCACACATTTCATCTATCACAAAGTCATCCCATCAAATAAAACAAATGCCCCCAAAAATAAAATGCTAGATGATTAAAATTTAGAAATTAGTGATATATACTGCAGTGTATAAAATCATACTAAGTTGCGGATTGGATTTCAGTTAAGGAACAAATTTTAAGAAGAAAGTATTACCAAGAAAGGCCTATATATGGTGCCCACTACATGGAGACGATCTGAGCTTCTTTGACAATATAATGGCATTGCGTTTTGCTCCAGACTTGACCTGCCACAATCAGGCATCTCATTTAGTGGGAGCTATGATACAACAAAGAGAAAAAGGAAAGGAAAAATTAAAAAAAAAAAGAAAGAAAGAAAAAAAGAAAAAAGGAAAAAAAACACCCAATAGTTGTCCCATACCCAAGTTTGGCATCCACTGGGATGCCACATAGCTCACAGCCAGTGGTAATGAGATCATCAGCCAAATTTGTCTCACCAAGAATTTGTAGCCTCCTACTAACAAACATCCTTTCAGCTTCAGTCTCTTGAAGATTCAGCCAAGTGACTGGCAGAAATATTTCTCCAACACAAGCATGAAAAATTGTCTTACAGGAGTCGATACACTGGCATAATTCTGACAGAGTTGAGCACTTCTGATAATATGTCTCTTCTTGCACTTTCCAATTCACTTTTAGTTGCCTCCTGTGCTAAGGATCATATGTGACATCAATGCTCAGAATAAACACTGAAGAAAGAGAAAATTAGAAAATTATCTCTTTGACAGGTAACCTTAACCAATCCGATAAACATGGAGTATTAACCATCTCTGAGTACGATTGAAATGGCAAAAGCTCTTCTAATCTCTTTCCAACATAGAGAAAACAATGAGTTCCTAAAACAGAAGCTTCTCCCTTATTGTATTTGCCCAAATACATTCATCATGTCAAAGCAGCATTTCTAAATACATTAGATTCCTAAAATGCTGGTTACATTGTGGCAGATAACAAAAGAGATAGAAAAGCAGAAGCTTATATATATTCCTTACATAACCACATTAGGAATTTTATCTTG
>JACFYI010003689.1:298770-312507 GCA_014898755.1 Handroanthus guayacan
TTTTTTTTTTTTTTTGTTTTGTTTTATTTTATTTTATTTTGCCTTGGTGTTCAATTAGTCATTGTAATGTGCCCGGGTATGTGGTTGACTTCGTGCATGAGTTTTTTGCCATTGTGTTTCTCGCATTGTTTTGAAGTAAGGACAGAGTGATGGTCCACATGGCATATGTTTGTTTCACAGCGTTAGAACTTTTAGGAGTGCCTAAGTTGTGATGATGTTACATATAAAGAGGGCTATTTTTGTTTGACTTGGATTTGTCAATTGTCTGGATGCTGTTGGTTTACCTCCAACTTCTGCATATCAAAGTTGACATTATTATTATTATTATTATTATTGTTATATATATATATATTTTTTTTTACTTTAAATGATACAGAAAATGTATTTGCATATTCACATTGAATTTCGATTTTCTTTTCTCTCGTGACACCGTAGGTTATTGATCAATTTATGCTTCTCCTTGCTTTGCAAGAGTGGCTTGTTTTTCTTTCGATTCTCAAAAATATATTATTTGGCTAACAGGGTTCACTTCTAGGTGTGGAGGTTGAGGTACCCAGGAAATCATATTGTACTCAACTAATTGCCATAGACAGTGAAGGTACAGAAAAGGTTGTAAAGATTGAAGATGGAGGCTTCCTGAAAGCTAATATATTCACTCTTACAATCCCACAGGCATGCTTTCTTATATCCTTTGTTTCTTATCTTCATTTTTCTGGGCTAATTGTGGAGTCATGTGTTTCACTTTTTGAGAAATATACATTATTATCTTTTCAGATTGATGGGGGAACCAATTTATCCGTTACACTTAGATGGTCTCAAAAGTTAATGTATCATGATGGCCAATTCACCTTGAACATTCCATTCAGTTTCCCTGAGTATGTAACACCAGCCGCAAAGAAGATCCCTAAACGGGAAAAGATCCAGTTGAATGTTAATGCTGGTCCTGGAACAGAGATTCTGTGCAAAGCAACTACTCATCCTTTGAAGGTACAATATTTTCCGGTTCTGAATTCTGATGATTATTACAGATTAAATGAGAATGGTTCACTATTTTTCTCTTTATTTTGGTGAATTTAGGAGCGACTCCGGCAAGCAGGAAAGTTGGGTTTCTTATATGATTCTGAAGTTCTTTCATGGTCAAGCAGTGACTTTGTGTTCACATATGCTGTAAGATTTCATTTGCAGACCTTTTGCATAATTTGATGAAACACTCCTACCCAAGAAGAGAGCAAATGATCTTGTGCTATTTCCAAAGAAAATAAGGATGAATATGCTCTTATGCATGAATGCAAACAAGCCGGAATCTAGTTCTAAATAAACACACGTGCATTAGAATGCGTTTCTGAACTTGGCAGAGAAATCTATTTACATGCCAATTTGCAATTCTTCAGGTGTCTTCAAGTCAAACTTTTGGTGGGGTACTTCTGAGTCCTCCATTGTCACACGATGTTGATCGTAGAGACATTTTTTGTTGCTATCTTTTCCCAGGAAAGCAGCAAAGTGCAAAGGTAAATCGAGTATCCAGTTCTCTCTGATTGTTACAAATTCTGGAACTTTCTTGTGCGTGTAGCATCATAACTTGTATTGGAAAAGAATGTATGCTAAGCATTTCCAATCCTTGTGAATCTCATACCTTTCTTGTTCTTTACGGTTGTCAGCATTCACGGTTCACTTTCTGATTTTGGATTAATATTGACTGAATTCCATTCAATATATGTTGAAAAGGTTTTTAGGAGGGAAGTGGTGTTTGTTGTTGATATAAGTGGAAGCATGAGGGGTAAACCACTTGAAGATACCAAAAATGCTCTCTTTGCTGCGCTTGCCAAGCTTGATCTGGAAGACATGTTTAATGTAATTGCATTCAACGGTGAAACTTACCTGTTTTCCTCATCTCTGGAGCCAGCAACTGAGGAAGTTATTGAAAAAGTTACTCAATGGATTAATATGAATTTTGTAGCTGGTGGTGCCACAAATATTCTGCTTCCTTTGAATCAGGTATGTTTCATTCTTCTGAATCCTTATGTGAATCTTCCATATGTCGTTTGTCTTTTCACCTGGGAAAAAGAGTCTTGTAGCTTTTCCTTTCGGTTCTGATTTGAGGGGTTCCTGAATGTAATACTATCAGATCCTAGTATGTTCATGAGATGACAGTGATTCTTGGTAAACATAAGTGCTCTGATGTTGATATGATGTACATGTGTAATGGATAGCAAGCCATGAAATTGAAGTATGCCTACTGGTTTATTTCCTTCAGCTCTGCATATACTTTGACTTTGCAGTTTTAAAGAGAAAGCAGTTTTTGCATCATTTTGTTGCACGCATGTCCAAACTAAGTAGTTAATTAGATAGCAAGCAACCTCTCCTTGCGTCCAGCATCATTACAGTCCAGGAGGTGATACTGCTGACTCCCAGTTATTTTTATGCGTTCCTGCTCAATCCATGATTTTTGGAGCTGACCAGTAGCGATGTACTTCTCAGGGGATTGGATGTCTGAAAAATTAATATGCTTTAAATGAAAGTTGCTGGCAAACTGTTTGTTTATCTTGTAGCTTTGCTTAAATTGGGACCTGTGAGGGGGCATATATGTGCTATGCTTGTAAAGAGGTGTTTGAGCAAAGTTACTTGCAAGATGTTAGCTTAATCTTCAGCAAATTGTTCCACTTGGCCTCCTGGTGTTGTTCTTGAGACCATGCTTACCCCGGATGTTCTAGCTATTAGTTGGAACTTTACTTTATGTGGTTTCTGCACTTTAAACTTGTTAATATCCCATGTCACTCGTGTCTCTTGACTCCGTCAAACAAGAAGTTAAAAATTTGAAGCATGTGAAATGCTTCCTGAAAGAAGGCATAAAAATTCTGGTAGATGGTCAATTGTTATAATTAATTCCAATATGAAGAAGCTGAGTTGAACTTTTTTTTACTGCTTCTAATATTATCACAGAAATTATTATAAGGCAAATCTAACAAAACTCCTTTTACTTTTCAGGCCATTAAGGTGTTATCTGATAGTTGCAACTCAATCCCAATCATTTTCCTCATTACTGATGGGGCTGTGGAAGATGAGATACATATTTGTGATACTATGAAAAATCAGCTAACAAACCAAAAGAATGTTTGTCCAAGAATATACACGTTGGGAATAGGTATGTCTGTTATGCATTTGTCATGTTTTGAATTGATCAAAGCGGATTAACTTAACAAGTGGTAGATGAGGAAATCTAGGGCAACCTATTCAAATATTGTATCCATGCCAGTAGTTGCAGCTTGTTGGATAGCTTGGAAGATCCATATTTGGACAAAGAAATAGTTGCTGATCATAACAGCTTAGTTAAGAATGTGATCGATGAACTAAGCAGTGTGATACCGCCTTCTTTATCTGCAAATAATTGACAGCCAGCATTACTCCCTGAATTCCCCACATGAAAAGATCTTTAACTTCAGAACTCAGGTGCCACACCTGCAATGATAAAACAAGTGCTCTGCACATCTTTACTTTTTCCCCACAGATACAACCATGTGGGCGTCTTTATCTTTACATCTTATCCATGCAAGTAGTGACAACTTGTTGGATAGATTGGAAAATCCATATTTGGACAAAGAAATAGTTTCTGTTCATAACAGCTTAGTTACGAATGTGATCTTCGGAGTAAGCAGTGTGATACCACCTTCTTTATCTGCAAATAATTGAGAGGCTGCATTACTCCTTAATTCCCCGGATGAAAAGGTCTTTATCTTCAGAACTCAGATGCCATGCTGCATTGATAAAGCAAGTGCTCTGCACATCTTTCATTTTCTCCCTCCACATACAACCATGCGGTTGTCTCTCTTCAGGCCATTAGCTGTTAGAATAGCATCTTTAGGTCCCACCTGTTAGGTTCAAAAATTGCCTTTAATGAAAAAGAGGGCATCAAATCCCATCAATAACATTGAAACGTTATGTATTAATAAAAATGAAAGCACACAAGAAAATTATCATGTTGGCTATTCCAGATGGTGAACAACTATTCTCTTAGGTTGCAGATGCCTAACATCTTGAAAAACTCAATGACTGATGGCCTAATTTGATGGATCATTTTGACAATATGAATTTGCTCCATGTTATGGCCTTATGTTTTGAATGCTCCACTGTTGCGTTCATTACATTGATTTACCTGCCCCGCGTTAATATTATTAAATATTTTAGGTACATTCTGTAATCATTATTTCCTACGGATGCTCGCAACAATTAGTCGGGGGCATCATGATGCTGCTACTGATGTGGGTGAGTTCTTCTTAATTCTTCTATTATGCAAAAGTATTGTAGATGTTTCTTCCTGTAAAACTGCTTTTCTAGTTCATAAAACAGTTGTTTTATGATGAAGGTAAGTTAAGTGTTCTTGATGCGAATATGTATTTATGCTGTATCTTTCCCATTGTGGATTATCTAACCCATAAGCAGCTATTTCAATGTTAGAGGCACACCTTCGCTTAGGATGATTCTTTTCATTGAACCTGAAGTGCTTCTCAAGGTGCCATCTACATTAGTCATAGCGAAGCCATAGGTGATTGGGAATGAACGGGGATCCTGTCAAACAAGAAATGCACAATTAGAGTTTTATCTTTTAGTCTCACTTAATAGGTCTATATAATATTGGACATACACCAGAAAACAATGAAAATTCAGTTGAAAAAGAAATAAGTTCCAAATTTTTTGTGCCAAGTTGCGCTCCTTTGGATGTGCCCAAATTGAACTTGTGTGAGATGGGAGTGTTGTTAGCAGTCTTCTATAAAATGGTTCATTATTTTAAGTTAGTTGATCAGTTGCTTTCTCTTCAATGGAATAGCTTCGATCCCCGAGAGTCGAGGCATTCTTTCTCTTATTTACCCTAGTACAAAAGGGGTGGTGTGAAACATGTACTCTTTGGATGTTGACAGGAGTGTAATTATAAAACACACACACACACACACACACATTATTGCATGATCATTTGGTATAGCCATTACAGAATTGAGTATTTATAATATCCTATTATTTCTAAACTACCTAATAAAAGAAGGAAGGAGGCAGCACGTGAGTGCCATTTATTTTGAAAACTTTTTATCTGGAATTTTACTTTATTTTCTTTTTTGTGCTTAGAAATTGAGTTTAAAGTCAATATGCACTTTTTACGATAATATCCCTAATGATAAGATATTGCGGTTGATAAAGTTCTGGAATTTAATCAATTAAGAACATATTCACATGTCAGAGATGATTAGAAAAGCTGACAGTAAAATTTTTTAATATAATATGACTTTAGTGTTCAAGTTTTTGAATTTTGTTTAGTTTATTTATAAATCTGGAGTTGTGATTATAATCTTATATAAGTAAAGATCATATGTAGGTGGCTAATAAACTTAATTTTGCATATCTTACTAAATTTGTGACAATTTAATACCATTAGCAAAATTGACTCTCTAATATGAGTGGAGCTATGACCAAAATTCATTGTTATGTCAATAGGTCTGGTAGGAGGGAGGACGTGTGAATTTGTGTTCTTTAAGGAGTCAGATATTTGTTTCCTATTCATTGGGCCAATAGGGTTCGTTTTAACATCTTTTGTTATGAATATACCAATTAGCCAATAACTTAGTTGTTGGCAGTCCTTGCTAACTAAGAGAATTGTATAACAAAATTGTGTTTATGCTCCTCCATTTTGGTCTTAAATCTTTTGATCTAGTTAGCATGCTTGACTGTTAATCATTCGTGAACATTGGTCTGTACAAGAAAGTTGTGGGTGGAGGGATTATCATTGGAGTGTAAAATTTGGCAGAACTATTATAAGCACCCAAAGGGATTCTATAACTCTTAGACTTTAACACAATCCAGAAGTTTCCAAAAATCTAGGCTTTAAAGAGATGTGCTCCCAATACTCCAACCATAAGATAGGAGAATAACCTTATTGGAATGCATCTAAATCACCTACATATTCTTATGGCACTCCAGAAACATTAAAACCCAAATTTAGGTCATTAACAGCAAGGCCTTTATCCTAAAAAGTTTAATATCTAGACATATGTTGGTCTGGTACTGTTTAAGTGTGTTATGGGTATGCTGCCATCATTTCTATATTCAGTTTCCATATGGAATTTGTAAATGCAACAACGAAGAACTGCTAATCCTCTTTCTGACAGTGGAGATATGTTAGTCAGACAATATAAGGCTCTGTTCTAATTTGTTTATGTGATTTGGCAATTGGCAGATTCTATTGAGGTTCGGATCGGAAGACTATTTGCTAGAGTGTCATGTATCTTTCTTGCAAATATTGCTTTTGAGAATCTTGATAAACTTGATGATCTTGAGGTACCTTTTTTACTCGTCTTCATTTCAATTTATCCAATCTTATCAACCTCGTAAGTTGTCTCATTTTTCTTTGGCACTGAAAATGCTGAGAATCCTTTCTAAGCTTATGTTGCAGAGAGTGATGACTGTGTTGCCATATGAAGTGCAGTTGAAATTATTATTTCCTCAATTATTTCTTGAATAGATAACAGTATAAGATGCTGAAGTGTACTATGTCAGTCTTCTGACATCTTCCCACTGTTTGTTTGGAAAGAATCTGAATCTGTTTTACTACTAACAGACACACATTCTTATGTTTGCATTTTTTATAATGTTATCTTTCTGTTCCGGTTATTTCCTTATTATTTGACTTTGTAGTGACTAGAGGCCCATCAGTCTTGCTTATGCACTTGTCAAGTCCACACATTTTTAACAAGAAGTTAATGTTTATTTTAGGTGTTTCCTTCTCAAATTCCAGACCTTTCATCTGAAAGCCCCTTGATTGTGTCAGGCAGATACCGTGGAACATTTCCAGAGACCCTTAAAGTGAATGGTATTCTTGCAGATATGAGCAATTTTCATCTAGAACTGAAGACAGAAGATGCAAAGGAGATACCCATTGGCAAGGTGGTAGTTAATTTGGTCATAAATGCTGTTAAGATGTGAATTTTCTGCGTTCTATGTGCGATACAATATAATTGCTATGAATCTTTCCCATTCGTTCTGGGTTGACATTTGTTTGTTATGCTTTGGCTATTGTTTGAATCTGTGGCATGGTAAAGAAATTTAACAGTTCTATATTGATTTTTCCCAAATAACCAAGCATTTGCTGTTTATAATTTCCCTCAAAAATAGAAGGCCTTATGTGTGGAAAGAATCCTTGCTGTGACACCACTTCCTGAAATGGCAATTTAACAATATCAGAACTCTTAACTTCAAATATATACTTTTGAAAGATAAATATGTAAGAGGAGAAATAGCACAATAATCTTCCATCTTTTCACAAAGATCTCTTGCAAGTTCACATATGGAGAGTATATCTTGATTTAGTATAACCGATCTCTTTTTAATATGTGATTTGAGTTATTGATTTGTTGCCCTTTAGTTGGTCATCTTATGACAATTTTCATTTGGTTGATTTTGTATTATTGCAGATAGTAGCTAAGCATCAGATTGAACTACTTACAGCTCAGGCCTGGTATTCAGAAAATCAGGAGCTGAAGGAGAAGGTAATTCAACTTCATCTGCTGATTGTCTTGAAAATATGAATGATTAACATCCACAGTTCATAGAGATGCAGCATGCAGTTTCAGGATCTGTTGGTTTTGAGAATTTCTTTACCTGAGAAATATGTAGAAATTGTCATTGGGTAAATGGTAGGACTATCCCAGATAACTAGTTGCACAAAGTCATGAAATCCTTGTGCATGCTTGTTTGTAAGTATTTATTTTAACTGGTATGTTTTCTTATGGGAGCATATATTGTCTATCAAGTTTGTTTCCCTCCTGCCGGTCCAAAAAGTTCAACTATTCGAGGATTTCAGTAGTCTTTCATGACATAGCGAGCTTAGATTGTGCATTGGATACTGCTGCCTATAACTTGTTCATCCCTGTTTGCCTTGGTATAAATTAGGCTCCCTTTCATTCACCGGATTTCATATGTACAATGAAGACATTATGTTGCCTAGAAATGTAAACGTTGATGATCTGTTTTCTGTATTGACAGGTAGCAAAATTGAGTACCCTAAATGCCACTGTTTCTGAATTTACAAATATGGTTTTGCTTGAGACCGAGAGAGGGAAGACAAGTGGCGATCCAACCATTTCACAAAAGGTTTGTGTTGCCTTCAATATGAGAATGCAAATTTTCTTTGCATTATATGAGCTTTCCATTATATCTATGTCGCAGCAATGACACCATATATGCAATACAGGTTGCCATTCTTCCAAAGGTCATCCACACCAAGTTATAGTTAGCTTCCTTTTAACATGCCTATTTTTGTGATGTCTTTTCACCCATACACTTTTGGGTGGTTGACTTAACTAACTGTGTGGCAAGAAAATGTCAAAGAGCAAACCTCTGCATGTTTGCCCGAAAGAGTTCAAGCCCGTGACAGTTCAATTGAGGACAATTGCTATGCTTTTACTAAATTATGACCCCAATACTACGTCTATTTTTGTGCTTTGTGATTACATATTATTAGCAAACTATTGTAATTTGCACGATTTACGGATTGTCTAGGGTTACATTGTTATATGTATCATTTGCTTCTGTAAGACAAAATTGCCTCTTGCAGGTCTCCAGCAAAGTTGATCATCATAAGACAGAGGACTCTAAACCTCCAAGGACAATAGTATTGCATAACATGGGACTCGGTTTTGGCAACTTAAATGCAACAGCTGAAAACATTCCTCCAGGATCTCGTGATATTAGACCCGCTGATGCTGCTGAGGTTTTTGTAAAGGCAGCTTCTAACTGCTGTGGAAAGCTTTGTGGCCGGTGCTGTTGCATGTGTTGTATCCAAACATGTTCGCGAATAAACGACCAATGTGCAGTTGTACTCACTCAGTTGTGTGGCGCCTTGGCTTGCTTGGGTTGTTTTGCTTGTTGCGATGCATGCTGTGGTGGACACAATGGATGACACAAATAATACGGGTGTAATATCATACGAATTTTCATTTGTATGTCGTGTGAAATATTTTATAGGTATTACAACACAGACATGTTCCCAATCTTGTGGGTAATATTTTATTGGTATCTCATAGACATTTCTTTTTTCTCCAAAACATGAAATATATAGTTGTACATTTATGCTCATATATATAAAATACAGCCATTCCCTTTAACCTCACCTGCCCTTTTTTAGCTTTCCTGGGGGACTGTAAGAAGGCCTGTGTGGATATACACACACGCGCGCACACATATATATTTGAGTATATAATAACATCATAGGCTATTATTCTTCTGTTTTCTGAGATAAAATTTGGGTCCTTTTATGTGTCATTTTTCTATGTGTTGGAGATTTTAAATGGGTATAGTCTCAAGCCCAGTTAGAGGATTATTAGGTGTAGAATGTGAGATGTTTTTTCCCTTGCGATAGCAACTGAGGAATAATTCCCAAGGCTTTATGGTTCAAACAGGTATACTGCGTTCCTTTTTTGTTTTTTTAAATTATCAAACTTTTATTTTTGTATTTAATTAATATGTTGTTTTTTTGGGACTTGGATATTTATTATGAGATCTTTAGGGAAAAATCACATTTTTTGTCTCATAACTTAGGAAGCAGGTTAAGTTCCATGTTGCTCCTACTCTCTATGGGACTCTCAAATTGCTTCCTATAATTCGAGGGAAAAAATTCACATTGAGTCTTTTTCTCCTCTTCGTCAAATACCTAGTGGTAGAAATCACAAGTATCTGAGTTAATCATATGGCCATCAAGTTTTGTGTTTATCAAGTTTATGGCATTTCCAACACTATATTTTCATAAAGAAGTGTTTAATGCATTTAGCATATTCTAAGATATAGAATAGGAAATGGAATACTATTTTGGAATGGAGGATCCTAATCGCTCTCACGCACACCTTATGCCTCCTAAGTATAACTGAAGGTGGTGTTTGACTCTAATCTAGTCAATTTTAAGCAAATCGTGAATTCTCAAATTTTTGAATTTTTTTTCAAAAAATAATATTCAGATTTTTTTTCGTTGGTTGTGAATTTGAAATCTTTTTATTAATATTTTGTATTTTTGAGAAACCCACTAACTCACAAGCTCATGTTCAGTTCCCCCATAAAATATTGATAATTGTATTGGGCAAATGACTCTAGAGGCCGCTCACGTGTCATATTAGAAACATTTCAATCCCTATAGTACTATTCTTGACCTTACTGTCTTTAAAGTTACAAATTCGTTTCAATTCAGTCCCCTAGGCACGTTTCTAGTGAGACTTTGGCCGAAGAGTATCACGTGCGTTGCAAGTACCAACTTTTTTAAGGCAATCTTGTCAATTTATACTTCCAGAGACTAACTTGAAAAAAATTTTGTAAATTCGGGGACAGCAAGGTAAAGAGTAGTACTATAGGAACTAAATTATTTCTAAAGTGAAACTTTAGGGACCTTTAATGTCATTTTTCAAACCATATTTTCAGAAAAATTAAACTTCATTTTACAACTATTAATATCTAGTGGGGAACAGACATTTAATTCTAGAAAAAAATGAAAAGTTGCAAAAATAATTTCATAAAACAATCTCAAAATGGATCAATTATAAACACTAGCGTCTACTGCCACCCGATATGTGTACATAAAAATAATCATTAATCAACACATAGTTCATTTATATTCTAGTATAATATATATTTGATCTGCGTGTATTTGGCAATTAAAATGTTTGTGTATATTTAATAATTAAAATATGTTTAGTATATTTAATATAAATATATAATTTAATATAAAGTGATAAATTAATAGGTCATAAATTTTTATTGGATTGCGGGTGATTATTAGAATGATTTGATATTAAGTGGTATTTCCTGTATAACACACATTTAGATTTGCTACCAAAAGAACTATATAAGGGTGTCACTTTATATATAGCATAGATAACATTGGAAAACCACCAACATGGTGGTCTAGTGGTAAAGTTTCACCACTTTCGTCTTGAATACCTAGGTTTGAACTTTACTGAGGACGTAGAGCTCGTTACATATTGTGAGTGTATTATGAGCTGGCGGTGGTTGACCTATAATGCTGGTTCGATGAGAAGTGGGGTTTCATTTACTGGCTGGTTGGTGGGGTTACGATGACCAAGTTGGACATTTTCCCAATGAGTTTTGGCGAAAGGAACATTTGTAGCGGTTGGGTTCCGTAGTTGGGGTAGCCATATCGGAGTCTCCCAATCCAACCTTTTTTCTCATAAAACAAAAATAGATAACATTGGAAAAATATTATTTATTCGAGTAAAAAGTTTAAAATGGTTGAGGTGGATGTTATAATGATAAATTACCATTAAAATTTTCAATTACATTTTAGTTAAATTTCTATTATGTTTGATGTTCAAGCCTACAAATTGATGTCTTTTTGGAACAAATTTTTGATGTTATTTTTCCTCAATCTTGCTCTATTTCAATAGCTGAAAATAGATTTTTGCTTGCGGAAGATTATGGGGAGAAGAAACAGTTTATATCCTACCAAAAACCAACCACCCATGCCGATTGTTTAGGGGGACTTGATGTTAGATAAAAACTTTAGGACCAAAGTATAACTGAAAACATTAAATTGACACAACTATCCTCAGAAGACTATTTTCTGGCCAAAATCAAACCGGAAACTTTACTGAGAGACTGAATTGAAACAAATTTATAACTTCAGGAACGACAATGTCAAGAATAGTATTATAGGAATTATAGTATTTTTAATATGAACTTTAAAAGACTTTTAGAGTCATTTACTCAACTGTGTCTTTTGAGAAACCCATTATCCACAAACTCATTTGCAGTTTCTTCATAAAGTCCACAAGTTCTACAACTCTCGCAACTCTCGTTTTCATCTCGAATCTTGAAGTCCACCCTGTTTTAGGATTATAATCGATAAGGATTTTTATTGTAGCTTTCTGATCTCTATTTAATTTCTAGTGAGATACAATGGCCACGCCACTTTTGGGTTAGTGGGGTCCTAGGACCCCACTAGTTAGAGAGAGAGAGTGTGTGTGTGTGTTTGTTTGTTTTTTTTTTTTTGGTGTGTGTGTATATATATATATTATATTTTTCAATACTAGACTATAAAATATATATGCGTGGGACTCTACTGTCAAATTAGCAGTAAATCACTACATAACCTTTTAGAACCGTAGAATATAGAAAATTTGGAATGTGAAGGGTCATTTCATACTAGAATTTGAAGTTTGAAAAAGCATTCAATTTGGCTATTTTTGTTTTTTTTGACTAATATCCTGAATATCAAACCAAATTACTCTACCCACGAGTTGTGCTTATTAGATTTCAACCAATTTTTCATACTCAGGTCATTCTAGTGAGTTAAAATTTTATGTGTTTATTAATTTAATAATAATTTATTGAATTCTTTTGTTAATCTTTTCGTAGTTTTTTATATTATTGGATGTGTGAATATTTTTAATTATTTTAACACAATATATGTTTTGATATGCTAATTTATCATATTTTTTTGGAAGAGATAATTTTTTAAAATAATTTTTATCATTTAATAACATTTTGAAACTGAATTGACATCTTGGAGTCTCCACTAGCAACATATGGATCTCTTTGTTATATTTCCTCCTTCTCTTATTTGTTCTGAAAAGAATTGAGAAAGATTGAAAATTATATGAATGCGCAGTTTGGAAAATGATCCTCCAACGGAGAACTTGATTTTGCATCTCTTACCCTCTCAAGATTTTCCACATCTCTCCCCATCAAGACTATACAAAGAAAGAGTCCTTAAAAGAAAAAAAAAAAAAAAGGTAAAGAGTTCTACCAATTCATGGACTAACCTTTTCTGTTTGCATCTTTTTTTCTGGAAATTTCTTTTAATTAAGTTGTTGGTGTTTGCGCTTGTCCTCTGTGCAAAGTTAGAAATAGAAAAATAGAAATCAAATGGCAAATTCAAACAAAAGGTTAAAAAGAAAAAAATTATTACTCATGTCTTCTCCCTCTGCCGCCTTTTGATTTCTCATTTGAAACATCCAGATACAAGTATAAATCCTTACTTGAATCCAATTTTATTTGAGTATTCGTGTTACTCTTATAATTTGAATGTCATATTATGACGAGCATCTAACACAATAGATGTTGCTTGGTATATTTGGGTTTAAAGGAAAAAATAACAGAAAATTGAAAAAGTAAATTTTTATAATATTGTTAACCTTATATATTGATAAAAGTGAGTAATATATGCTATTTTCACCCAATAATCATTGCAACAAAAATTGAATGTAATCTATTTTGTCTATATTAATCTATATCAATCGTTTTTGTACCCTTTGTAGATAAATTAAATTTATGCCCAATCAAATAATGCCACGTGTAAATTATATCAAATTATATTTTCTATTTATATTTTAGGAATTTAATTAAATTTAATTCCTAGAATTAAATAGTTAATTAATTGATATCCAGTGGCCAATTAAACGATGCCAAGTGTCGTCGAAATCAAATCTTACGAAATTCTGGTAATCCTAATCACATCTTTGTGATTAAGGAAATGAATATCAATCAAATCCAAATCAAATCACATAAAATCAAATCTTGTACAAAGAAGGAAATAAATCATGATATTTTTGGTAGCCTTAATCACATCTGGTGATTAAGGAAATAAATGTCAATCAAATCATGGAGAGCCAATCAGACTGTGCTACCTCGTCAAGTAGTTTTTTGGAAAGACTCCTCTCCCTACAAGTATAAATAGGGGTCTTCTTCAAAGCC
>JACFYI010003690.1:35035-50533 GCA_014898755.1 Handroanthus guayacan
CTCGAGCTCGAGCTTGAGCTCAATAATTTGGTAAATGAGCCGAGCTCGAGCTTGGAATTTTTGCCAAGCTTGGCTCGATTACAGCCCTACTCAAGACTAAAGTCTATATATATGCAAGGAAAGAAATAGAAAGGCATCTAGAGGAAAACACGAGAGAAACACTTGTGAGAAAATCTTTGTACAAAGTTCTTGTTGAAATTTGAAAGGCGATAAAAATATTCCTATTTTTCTTGCTTAAGTTTTTGTTAGCATCGATCTCATTTTTTAAAGTTATTATTGTTATTATTTTCAAGTTGGCCGCATCAAATTTTCACGTACATGAATTGCCAAAAGATTCAAAATTATATTAGTTAAAATTTTCTAAAAGTTCAATTAACATTTTCAATTAGTTCTCTAGATTTCATAGTTTTTCTAAATTTGAATTAAAATTCTCAATATTATTGAAATTTCACAAATTTAAAAGCGTAAAATATAAGCAACACCAATGTCTAATTCTTGGTGGCAGGAGTGACAGTGATGAACTTATAAATTAAATTTCACTTGATTGGGATATTTTTCAATAAATTAATTCTCACATACATCATTCCACCACAAATTTTAATTCCTGATCAAACATCCTTTCACTATCAAATTTTTTATTCCTTGAGCAAACATCATTCTCTATTGACCTTTTACTTCACGCGTAAACCATTGCTCATTGCGTCAAATGTATCTAAAATAAAATTTTAAATTTAATGTTTGTCACAATTATTTGTGGCCAATGATACTTCAACAATCTGATATGAACTCATTAATCACAATGATGAATGGTTTAGAACATTGAAGTTCGATACATTTTTTAACAAATTGATTCAAATTAAAAAAAAAAAACACTCTTTTCACCCTTAAATTGAATCATATTTTTATATGAAGGGCTCTATCAATGCTTCGGATTCAAATTTTATAGTAGTATGCCATATCCAATTTCGATACAAAATTTTATAGAATCTATTGTTAGTGCTACCATATCCATGTCTGGATAAAATCATATAATATGGAAAAACAAATTTGAATCCAAAACATTTTTTTCCCCTATTTTGGCTAAAAATGGTGCACTTTTTGAACCGATTTAAAAGTTGGTACTCTTTGTATTTGTTTGTTTGCTCCTTAGGTCAATCTAGATATAAATATATAAAACAATGATATATTTTATGTATTATATTATACTAGATATATCTATATATAATTACCAAAAAGATAATATGCCTATATATTGTTATATCATATATTATATTCATATATATAAACACATACAATATTTACATATAATATCATATATTCGGATTTGAATTATTACTGGATTGGATTAAATAAAATCCATATTCGCTCAATTTATTTAGATTACGAACCTTCTTGATCAGGTCATGTCCATCAAATTTTTTATTAGTTAAACATTTTAAACAATTGAATCGAATTTAAATTTAAATCCACTCCATTCACAGCTGTAGATGTTAATACTCATTACAAGATTGTTCTTGTTTTAGTTAAATCATTATTCTTAGCTTTATTATTGTCAAGCAAAGAAACGAAGGATGAATGTAATAGATATCACATTTTGTACCAGTTGAAGCAAACAAATAGGCATGGGTACAGATACCTGCGAAACAATCACTAGAGTAGACAATTAAAAAAATATGGGACAATTACCTAAACATTGCCTGAAGTTTGGCCAAGTTATTGCAACTTATCATTTGAAAAATTACAATAATACTGCTTATCCTAGTTCAGCTAGCCAAAAAACGTTTGACTCCCTCTGTAAGATTGAATAGATAATCTATTTGCAATGTGTTGCCCATTAAGTTAAAATCTTACGGGAGTATAATAACAACGTGAGTAAAATGGCAATGCAAATGATTTGACCATTCACTAAACCACTTGAGAGAAAAATGAGTTAAATCACAACAATCAGCACTTTACAATAGGTAGCACAAATCCAGTTAGGATGAAAACGATGATGATTTTAATCTTTCATCAGTTTACCTTTTCATCCCCTACATGAATGCATCACAAAGTCCAGCATACTGGAACCGTCGACTGGTTTTTCTAGTTCAATAATTAGTGTTAAGAAATCTTTGGTTGACAAAAATATCTAGCTCCCCCTTAGATTTGCCAGAATTACACATTAGGTACGTATTATTACAAGTTGGAACCTGACTTTCTTGCGTACTCAGCAACCTATTGTCACAAACCAAGAAAATCAAGTAACATCACTGTTCAAGTTTGCATTGAATCTCTAATTGTCCAAAACAAAACTAAGAACTCCCACACGCTCACCTAATTGCAGATAAGCGATAGCCTCTAGTATAATGCACCGAAACCTAGAACATTCGTCCCTAGATTGGAAATGCTACCTATGGAAAGGTGGACTTCTAGCGAGGTAACATTAATACGAGGGAAATAACTTAAACAAACATACCAACTTATATTATGTACATGAAATCTTGTCGTCTATTACAATCCAAGGTCTCAATGCTACAAGTCCAAACATAACATAATGTACATATTGCTCAACCTAACATATGGTCTAATGGCTACAAGCCATTTATAATACAAAAGGTTCTTCACAATACCATCATTCTAAAATCAAAACAAGAGTACAAAATCCCAAGCCAAATATAGCTTCTGAAGCTCAATTTCCTACGCATGGTAACATATTTAAATAATTCCACTGATTTAATAAGAAATGTAGTTAAGAATGGCAATGGATCAAGATGATTTAACAAATTCGGTATAGAGGCAAACAAGGATAGTAACGAGTTAAAATATGTCAAACAATTGTGATAATTCAATAATCAAACAAAAACGAGTACCTCAAGTAAGAGTTTAAAACAAATCACACAATTGAATAACACAGACGGAACTAGTATTTGGTGGACTTGTCATCCTTATAATTTCAAAATAAACATAACCCTTATCTCTTCATAGGATCCTTCCCTCGAGCGGCCACTCGAAGGGATAACCCAACAAATAATATGACATTGTTGATGTACCCCGTGTCACAAACTAGTTCTCGGAAAATTACCTCTAGGCTTTTGTGAAACTATCTAAGCAAGAAGAAAGCCCTCCAGGAGACTAGCCGTCAGCCCGATGCCGCCTGACGTCCCTCCTGAGACTTTCCAAGGGCCCATCAAACATACGCACAAAAGATTTCGAGGGAAATGATAATCGTCTGAGTTAAAATTTTCAAAGTTCAAACGAGATTCGGATATTATCAATCGATTTAGATCGGATTTTAGACACGTAAATTGTATATTTGGATTTAAAAGAGCTTATCAGAGTGATATATGGACATAAAAAGGCAAAACGGGTCAAAAATACATTAAAAGTTATTTTGGATTGGGTGGGTGCAGCCGCGCCCAATTTTTTGAGATTTTTTTTTTGAATTCCTTATAATAGCAAACATTTAATTTTCATAAAATTAGGACTAGTTTGTTTATCACATCATCAAGATTTTTAAGAATCTAGTTTTAGGAGAAAACTTTATAAAACTACCAATTTTGTGTTTATAGTTTTCAAGAAATTTAAGTCTTTGTTATGTCCAATTTTTTGACTCCAATAACCTCCATACCTATTCAAGGATCCAAGAATATATATCAAGGGTAATGATCTAACAAAGGGATGTGTCAAAATAATCTCCAAAACAAAGGTGATTCATATCATAATTAATCAAGTCATGAACCAACAAATTCAAGCAAAAGATGGACATATCATCAAAAGCTCCAAGTAACTTGTTATCAAGGAAGGAAATTAACCACAATTCCTACATCTTATACTAATAATCCTCAAGGTATTGATAGTAAACTTTAACTTTTCAAGCAATTCTATAACAATCAAAACCATAAGATGTTGTACCATGTTTCTTCAAAACCCTAATTATGAAACTCTAATCATAAATTGAGAACTTACCAAGTGTTTCAACCTTGCTTTCTTCCCCTTTTATGGTTGATCTTTAAAGCTTTAAATTTGATAGAAGAAAGAATGAAGTTCTTGTGAATATGGAAATCAAGAAAGTAAAGCAAGAAAGAGTATTTCGTTTTTGTCTTGCAAAATGTTTGAAGAGAGGGGTGTTTATCTTGCAAGACAAACTCTATATTTATAGAAAAAATTGTTAGGGACTCATTAGCCATTTCAAATTCATAGTGCAAGGTGTCAAGATATTATGGTATGTAGCCACTTTTTCTTATCCTAATTTAAACTTGGTTGCAAATAAATTACATTATAAAACAACAAATATCCAAGGTTAGAGGATGGTGTGGCCGAGTTCTTGTGTTTATGTATGTGTGTGTACATTGTTTGTATAATATATGACTTATTATGTATTATTATGTAATGAGCTGGGTTGTAATATAATTTGGGCTCAAGTTTGGGCCAAAGATTAGTTAACAATTTTCTTTTTGAGCAAAACTAATGCATATGACAATTTTTGGGTGTAAGAAATTTTTTTTAAAAGTGATAAAATATTTTCGGTTGTGAGAAAAATCTCAAATCTCAAAACGTTGAAAAATCTCTACCAATTAAATTTTTTCTCAAAACACTGTAAAAATGTTTACTGATTAAAAATGATGATTTTAAAATTTAATTAGAAAAATTTTCGAGTTGTTACACTCTCCCCTTTTAAAAAGAGTCTGATTCTCAGATTCGTACCTTTACTCAAACAGGTGGGGGTATTTTTCACGCATATTGTCCTCACGTTCCCAAGTGGTCTTTTTGACCTCTTGATTTTTTCAAAGAACCTTAACTTGAGGTATCCTATGATTTTTAAGCCAACGAACTTGGAAATTTAGGATGTGAACGGGTTGTTCTATATATATAAAGTCGCTCTGAATTGGCATATCAATATGCTCGATAACATGAAAAAGATCTAGGTGATATTTTTATAGTTGGGATACATAGAAGACATCATGGATCCCGATGAGATTCGGTGGAAGATCCAATCTATACGTCATCAGACCAATACGCTCAACAATATCAACAGGTCCTGCGCATTTTGGAGTTAACTTTTCGTTCTTTCCCATCCTCCGTATTCCTTTCTTTGGAGCAAGTTTTAGAGAGACTTGATCACCAACATTAAATTCTAGGTCCTTCTAACGTTTGCCCCCATAACTATTTTGACGATCCTGGGCCGTTTTCATGTTCCTTTTGATGATCTAGATCTTATCAATGGATTCCTCTATCATCTCAGGTTTCAGTTCGTCCCTTCCCTTTCTTGAGGTACTACTTATCTTATCTAAGTCCCAATGCGGAGGCAATCTACATTTCCTTCCATACAAGGCTTCATAGGGTGTCATTTGTATTGAGGCTTGATAACTATTGTTATAGGCAAATTCCACCAAAGGTAAGTGCCTACCCCTTTTTCTAGGAACGTTTAATACACAAACTCTCAACATATCCTCCAATATTTGAATCACCTTTACTAATTGTCTATCAGTTTGAAGATGAGCTGCAGTACTGAACAAAAACTTAGTCCCCAAGTGTTGTTGCAAACTTCTTCACAACCTCGTCATAAACTTAGGGTCTCTATTAAAGATAATGCTCTGAGGTATTCCATGTAATCGAATTATTTTCTTGATGTAAATTTCGGCGAGTTTCTCCACGTTGTATTAGGTTTTGATAGGGAGAAAATGTGTCGATTTTGTGAGCATATCAACTATAATCCAAATACTATCACAACCTTCTCTAACCTGATAGACCAATCAGGAAATCCATGGTGATCTGATCCCATTTCTAAGTCAGGATCGAAAGTGGCTGTAACTTTCCAAAAGGTCTCTGGTGTTTCGCTTTCACGAATTAACAAGTCAGACATTTTCAAATATATTCACTAATATACTTTTTCATGCTGTTCCACCAAGACTTCTATTTCAAATCTTTGCATATCTTTGTCTCTCTAGGATGTATTGAGTATTTAGTTTGATAGGCTGCGGTTAACACTCTTTCCCGCATACTCGCAGGAACACATACCGTGTTTCTGAAGCATAGTTATCCTTCTACATTTATCCTAAATTCAGATTCTGTTTGCGTGCTCATCGAGGATTTAAGTTTCTGTATTCATTTGTCTTCCTCTTGAGCTTTTAGAATTTCATTATACAATTCAAGATATATATTTAGATTCGCTAACCTCCTCTTTTGACTCAAGGCATCAGCGACAACATTTGCTTTATCCGGATGGTATGCAATGGTAAAATCATAGTCTTTTAAAAACTCCATCCACTGTCGCTATTTAAAGTTCAGATTCTTTTGGCTAGATATATATTTCAAACTATGGTGATCTGCATAAACCTCAACTTTGGTCCCGTACAAGTAATAGCGCTACTTAGCCAAAGCAAATACTATAGCCGCTAATTCCAGATCACGAGTGGGATAGTTCTGCTTGTGATTTTTCAACTTCCTTGAGGTTCACGTAACCACTCGTCCTTTCTACATCCGAACACAACTTAGACCTTCCTTAGAAGCGTCTGTATACACCGTGAACTCTTCTGACCCATCAGATAGTGAGAGTATTGGAGCTGTAGTTAATATTTTCTTCAATTCCATAAAGCTCTCTTCACACTTCTGATCCCATTCAAATCGTTGGTCTATATAGGTCAACTGGATAAGAGGACTAGTTATTCTGAAAAAGTTTTGAATGAATTTCCAATAATACCGTGTTAATCCTAGGAAGCTTCTCACCTCGGTAACTGTTTTCAATCTTTTCCAGTTGAGTACTGCTTCTACTTTATCTGAATCAACTTCAAGACTGTTCTGGGATATTATGTGTCCCAAGAAGGTTACTCTACTTAGTCAAAATTCACACTTGCTGAATTTGGCATACAACTGATGCTTTTTAAGAGTTTGAAAAATAATCCGCAGATGTTCTTCGTTTTTTCTCTCTGACTTAGAATACACCAGAATATTGTCAATGAAAATTACTAGAAAATAATCAAGATATGGACGAAAAACTCAAAATATCCATATCGAGAGTTGAATACAGTCTTAGGAATGTCCACTTTTCGTATTTTTAATTGATAGTACCCTTGTCATAAGTCTAGCTTTGAATACACCACAGACCCTTGAAGGTGATCAAATAATTCATCGATGAGGGGTAGTAGATATTTATTTTTGATGGTCACTTTGTTTAACTCTCTACAGTCAATACATATCCTTAGTAAACCATCTTTTTTCTTTACAAATAGAATTGGAACTCCCTAAGGGGAGGGTTCGATCTTATAAAATTCTTATCCAGCCGTTCCTGAAATTGCTCCTTTAGTTCCTTCAGTTCTGTTGGTGTTATTCTGTAAGTAATTTTCGAGAATAGTGCTACCCCAAGAAGAGTTTTAATTACAAACTCAATTTTGCTATCTGGAGGTAGTGAATCCAGCTCTTTAGGAAATACTTCTGGAAACTCTCTGATTATCTTCACATCCTCCAATTTCATGGTATCTTGTGGCTTATTTATCAGGTAGGTCCGAAATCCCTATCCTCCTTTTCTTAGTATTCTCATGCCTTTACTACAGAAATAGTAGTGATTTTACTGTCCTTAGAGTTAATATCAGTACCAACTCCAACTCTTGTTCCTTTCTTTACTGTCGTAGCAAAACAGTTTACTATGGCCTGATGTTGGTGTGACCAATTCATTCCTAGGATGAGGTCATAATCCTAAATTGGTAATTTAATGAGGTGAGCAACAAATTCTTAGTTCTTTATGCATATGGAGCAATTGGGGTACCTAACACAAGTTTTGTAACGTCATCCTACCGGGGTATGGATCTCATAAGGAACATTCATATTTTATGAGGTCAACCCTATTTGTTTAACACATGCAACAGATATAAAAAAATGCACGGCACCCGGATCAAACAGAGTTTTACATAGAAAATTCTGAATTAGGATATTACCTTGGACCACTTGCGTATGATCCATTCCTTCCTTAGCCGCCATAGTGTTAGAGTACTGCCTTGTAGCCAATTAGATTTGGCTTGTAATAACTGCTCTTGTATATAAGATCTTATTTTTGTAATATAAATAACATGGCCATTTTTTTTCATATTCTCATGAATTGTCTTATCAACAATCGATATGAAAAAAAATCCTCTAGATCATATTAGGCTATGAGGCTAGGTCATACATATAATGGTGATCATGAAATTAGTCTCTAGATGTTTTGATCTTAAATTCTCGAAGTCATAGAATCTTTGACAGGAGGACATCTTAGATTCAGACAGACTTGCACTAACAATGCATAATTCAAAAGGTTGAATTGTTGCCCTATCTCATGGATAATCGTTATAGTGGACACTGGTGTATGTTAGTAGGTGCTTGTTAAAAGAACAAGTTCACTGAGAGACTCGACATAGAGAATTCCATGAGATAGCTGTAGTGGCATTCGGTGATGGATTATTCTCTATCTTACGATAGTGCATATAATTAATCTTTAGACTTGAGGGACCGTAGTAACCTTATAGTAAGTCTTTGCTCTTTGATGTGCGTCTTGATCACTTATTAGCAGATTGCATGAGGTGCATATTGGGAACAAGTTATCTACCCATGGAGGTTTTTAAGTTCCAAGAAAGGATTCGATTCCTCGTCTTGATGAGCGAGAATATTTCTTATGTTTTTTATGATGACTTGTCTTACGCAAGATGGTGTGTCAATTTGTAAAGGAGTTTTCAAACTTGAGAACATAAATGAATCGATCATTAAGAATAGATGTATAGTTATTGGGCTATTAAGGATGCTAAAAATATCTTAACCCTAGGCCACAATGGGAAAATGAAAAACAGAGGAATCGTATTTGCTTGGTATGCATAAGTGAGTAAGGTTCACATGAATTAATTCACCAATAAATTGGGCTCTATAGGCTTGAGGTTAGACATCGATTATAGAGATTGAGTGCTTTAGAATTAATAAAGATTAATTCTATAAGTGATTAATTAAATTGTTTAATTAATAGTAAGTCGTAAAGAGTTATGAGCCCATCTCTAATTAATTGATGAACCTAAAGGGTCACACTCTTTCTCAATATTATTTTCGGGATGAATTTAATGAAAATTCTCTAATTAGATTAGAGAGAAATGGCCTAAATTGGTTTTAGGCTAAAGAAGAGAAATTTTGACTAAAAGTCAAAGTGGGTCTTCTTTGGATAGATTAATTTGAAGAGTCAAATTAGTCTAATTAAATTAATTGTTAATTTAATTCAATTAATTTTAATAGTTGATTTTAATTGATCCAAGTAAAAGAATTAATTTGGCGAGGGATTTTATTTTTGCCATTGCCAAGAAGGAGGATCATGTGGCAAGTTAATTAAATGTTAATTAAAATGCCACATGGAATATCCCACTTGGATGCCAAGTGAACCAATCAATTTGAAAAGAAGAATCTAGTTTCTTTCCTCTAAATTGTCTTGCCCACCAAGTGTCTAAATTGGCTATAAATAACTCCTCCACGCATATTCTTACACACACATGGCCAAATTTTAGAAAGAAAATTTTGAAAAATTTTCAAACATTCTCTCTCCCTCCAAAATCAATTTCCTCTTTATCTTCTCCATTAGATTATCATCCCTAAGTTTAGATCTAGCCATAAACTTGAGAGGAATAAAAAGAAAAAGTGTGGATCCAATATCAAAGTGTGAATCCACCTAAGAGATTTAAGAATCAAGTGTTAGTTCAAGGAATTGAGGTCACGTTTTTTAGGAATTTCAAGTTTTAAGTTCAGCCTCTTGAAGATTTGAAGCAAGATCAAGCAATTACCTCAAGTGTTAGAGTAGATCAAGCCTTGGATTGGGTAATCAAGTGGATCAAAGAGTTGATCAAGGGGAAAAAAGAAACTTTCGGTCTTCTCTCAAACCTCACGGCCGAATTGATTCTTTCAATAGAATCAAGGTAATTTCCTTACCTCTAAATCTGGATCTATACTCATATGATGATTCTTGAAGGTTTAGGCCATGAATTCATGTTTGATGAATGTAATTTTTAATTAATTTCACAACATTTTGGTTTTTTGTGCTTTCAC
The DNA here is from genome assembly GCA_014898755.1 of Handroanthus guayacan. NCBI lineage: Eukaryota > Viridiplantae > Streptophyta > Magnoliopsida > Lamiales > Bignoniaceae > Handroanthus > Handroanthus guayacan. The sequence continues at coordinate 45,062 of JACFYI010003690.1, forward strand.
CTTCACCTTCCCATAACGTACACCTTTGGCTTGATCTGTGGGCATCTGGCTACGTTATGCCGTAATTGATTCAGCTTTCCAACACCTTCGTCCTTGCGGTTCCTTGGACAATCTTTAGCAAAGTATTGTGGGCTCCCATAAGTTATGCATTGTCCCTATTTCTTCCAACACTTGTCCTCTGTGTGGGAGGTGTCCTCTGTGTGGAAGGTGTCTCCGCAAAAATTGTAGCTTCTTTTCTCAGCCGGTGCTGGAGCCTTTTCTTTTGCCACTGATGAGCATCATGCCATTGTCTTCGGTTTTTTTCCAAAGAAACATTTCTTCTCTTTATCGTGGTCAATTTTACCCAACCATCTCTTTTTTCTTTTGTCATCAATCTCTCTTTTCTTCTCTTCTCAGATCGTCAAAGCTCGCTTCAGCTCCGGCTTCAATCTCTCAACAAATCTTTTCGTCCTTCTCCTCTCATCGGCCAGGACATGCAGATTGCACTAAATTAGCTGATTGTACTTTGTCTCATACTCCACCATTGATAAGAATCCCTGAATCAGATTCATGAATTATTTCTCCTTCATGTCCCTAACCACGTACTAGAGGAACGTACTTCTTTATGAATTCGGCCCTAAACTCATCCCAAGTCCACTCAATCTCACCTCTAACCCACCTCTATTTCACGACACGCCACCAATTATGCACCGCCTTATGTAAGAGAAAAGTAGCGTATCGCACTTGTTGTTCTTCGATATAGTTAAGCACTCGAAAGATTTTCTCAATTTCACTGAGCCAAGATTTAGCTTTCTAGTCATCAGGTTCTCCCTTAAACCTTGATGGTTAAGTCTCAAGAATCAGGACAACAATTTATCCTCAAAGTCTTCCTCATTCTCCCATCCCTGATTCGCTGGCTGTCAGCTCTAATTTACCAATTGTTGTAATAAAGTGAAAAGTCAATCTACTACTGTTCATTTCTAGAAGGTGGTGTTCTCTCACGATGCTTCTCTCGAGGTAAGTTATTTTCTACATAGGCTGGGCTCTCAGGTGTAGGGACTTTCTCAAATAATACATGCCTCGGCCTATCCCGTTTCCTAGGGGGTTCAGTGTTCGAAGTACTTTCTCTAGTTGCCATATTAATATGAAATTAACAAACAACTTTTGCTTTGTATCTTTTCATTATCCAACTTTGTTATGAAACATCAAGATTATTATAACATATCAAAATGTAACCTCAAGGTTGGCTAAGCAATATGGCAAATGTTATGGTGTTCATTAATTCAGAAAGTGATCATATCACTTAATACAAAATGTGATTACAAGACTATCTATTGTAGTTGGCAAAAGAGATGGTAACATAACTACTTTGTACTATACAATTCCTGTCTTACTTTCTAATCTTATATAACAAACTAACTAATTTAACTACTATACACACTTATCTATACATACACATATATGCAATTTCCAATTTAAGCCTCTTACTATCAATCCCTAAAATCCGGGTCCTCCTCCGGATCTTCCTCAGGATCCTCTTCTGGCTCTTCCTCTATACTACTATTATTCCCACCAACATCATTACCAACATTACCTCTCGTACCACCAGTATCAACACCAGCATTAGCACTAATCCCACTGACAACAACATCATCACCACTTGCAACACCATCGGTATCTCCATCAACCATAACATCACCTCTTACCACCTCAAATCAACCAAACTCCTTGCTCAAGTCAAAGTTCTCAAGGCCTTCAAAGTGCCTGTCAATCCAAGCCAGCTCGTCATCCGTGATATGTACCTGGGTAGGAGATGATGGGGAGATAGTCCTTATACGTGCAGTTTGTCTAATCCTCCTTCGATTACTCCCTTCGCTACCCAGCACACTGGATGCTCCAACTCTTCCATCCATATTTTGGCTGGGCACTCCAGGAAAATATGTTATATCTATAATCATGCCACCGACTTTGTTGGCCTCCGACACATAAATCTTCTTCCCAAACAAACTCGGCATCTATAGCTCCTTTGGCCTCTCAAGCCTCGGGACGTACTCACCCCTTATATAATCCTGAGCCACCCACTCTATGCCGATAGGGTGTCTGCTACCTGCCTAAAAGCGTCCTCAAACTGGCCCATAAGGTTCCGTCTTAGCTGAGAGAAGTGATGTCGATTGATGGTTGCCACATTCTTGAAATTATGATTATGACCCTAGTGCCTATCAACCATTTTCTCTATCTCACTCTTGGCCTACTTACTATAATCCATGTATAACTTATGCTGCTCCATGTAAGCACTCTTCTAGTACTCGATCTCCTTGTCCTTTTCCTCCAAAAGTGTATCATAGTCTACCTGTTACTTCTTTAATGGGCTTATGTTACTCCTTCAATGGGCTTATGTTACTCCCGCTCATGCTATGATTAGAATCTTTAAGCTTCTAAGCCTTCTCCTTTTCTTTATCTATCTACCCATATCACAACGAATAATTGGCAGACAAGGTTAGTAATTAATAAAAGAAAATCATATAATATATCATAAAAAAACTAAGAAATTCTAAGGTTTCCTATCCTGCGCTCTGATACCACCTATAATGCCCCTGAGCTTAGAACATCTGTCCTTATGCCGGAAACGCTACCTGGGGGCAAGCGAATTTCTGGTGAGATAACATAAATACAAGGAAAATAACTTAAACAAACATACCAACTTATATTATGTACATGAAATCTTAATGTCTATTACAATCCAAGGTCTCAATGCTACAAGTCGAAAACAACATAATGTACATATTGCTCAACCTAACATATAATCTAATGGCTCCAAGTAATTTATAATACAAAAGGTTCTTTTTAATACCGTCATTCTAAAATCAAAACAAAAGTACAAAATCTTAGGCCAAACATAGCTTCTGAAGCTCAACTTTCTACACATGGTAACATATTTAAATAAGTCCACTAACTTAGTAAGAATTATAGCTAGGAACGGTAATGGATCAAGATGATTCAACAAATTCGATATAGAGGCAAACAAGGATAGTAACGAGTTAAAATAGGTCAAATGATTGTGACAATCCAATAATCAAATAGAAACAAAAAACTTAAGCAATAGTTTAAAACAAATCACACAATCGAATAACACAGGCAGAACTAGTATTTGGTGGATTTATCATTCTTATAACTTCAAAATAAACACAACCCTTATCCCTCCCCATGGTTCCTTTCTCAAGCAGCCGCTCAAAGGGATAACCCAACAAATAATATAACACTACCGATGTACTACGTGTCACAGACTAGTCCTTGAAAAACGTGCCTCCAAGCTTCCATGGAACTATCTAAACGAGTAGGAAGCCCTTCAGAGGACCAATCGTCGGCCTAATGCTGCCCGACGTCCCTCTTAAGGCTTCCTAAGGGCCCATCAAACATACACACAAAAAGTTTCAAGGGAAATGATAATCATTTGAGTTAAAATTTTCAAAATTCAAACAAGATTTGAACATTATCAATCAATTTGGATCGGATTTTGGATATGTAAATTATATATTCAGATTTATGAGAGTTTATCGAAATGATATATGGACATAAAAAGACAAAACAGGCTAAAAATACATTAGAAAGTGTTTTAGAGTGAGCGCAAGTGCCCTTAGAATTTAGCGCTGACGCGCCTACGAGGCCCAGGGCTACTGCCCCATTCGCAAGTGTACGCCCAATTTTTTCAGATTTTTTTTTCTAAATTCCTTATGATATTAGAGGTTTAATTTTTGTAAAATTAGAATTAGTTTGTTCATCACATCATCAAGATTTTAAGGATCAAGTTTTGGGAGAAAACTTTGTAAAACTACCAATTTTGTGTTCATAGTTTTCAAGAAATTTAAGTCTTTGTTATGCCCGATTTTTCAACTCCAATAACATCCACACTTGTTCGAGGATCCAAGAAGAGGTATCAAGGGTAATGATCTAACAAGGGGATGTGTCCAAATAATCTCCAAAACAAAGGTGATTCATATCATAATTAATCAAGCCATGAACCAACAAATTCAAGCAAAAAATGGATATATCATCAAAAGCTCCTAGTAACTTGCTATCAAGGAAGGAACTTAACCATACTTCTTACCTCTTATGCTAATAATTCTCATGGTATTGATAGTAAACTCTAACTTTTCAAGCAATTCGTATAACAATCAAAACCCTAAGAGGTTGTACCATGTTTCTTCAAAACTCTGATCATAAATTGAGAGCTTACCAAGTGTTTCAACCTTACTTTCTTCCCTTTTTGTGGTTGATCTTTAAAGCTTTAAATTTGATAGAAGAAATGAAGAAGTTCTTGTGAATATGGAAATCAAGAGATAGTGAAGCACGAAAGAGTATTTCCTTTTTGTCTTGCAAAATGTTTGAAAAGATGGGGTGTTTGTCTTGCATGACAAACTCTATATTTATAGAAGAAATTGTTAGGGACTTATTGGCCATTTCAAATTCATAGTGTAAGGTGTCAAGATGTTATGATGTGTAACCACTCGTTCTCTTCCTAATTTAAACTTGGTTGCAAATGAATTACATTATAAAACAACAAATACCCAAGGTTAGAGGGTGGTGTGGCCGAGTTCTTGTGTGTATATTGTTTTGTATAATATATGACTTCTTATGCATTATTACGTAATGGGTTGGGTTGTAATATAATTTGGGCCAAAGATTGGGCTAACAATTTTTTTGGGCCAAAATCATGCATATGATAATTTTCAGGTGCAAATTTTTTTTTTGAAAGTGATAAAATATTTTTGATTCTGAAAAAAATCTCAAAACGTTGAAAAATCTCTACCGATTAAAATTTTTCTAAAAAATATTGTAAAAACATTAATTAATTAAAAAGGACGATTTTAAAATCTAATTAGGAAAATTTTCGGATTGTTATATCTAGGATACTATTGCATATGTACATCATGCTAAATACCCCTAAATACACAGTGTCTAAGGACTGAATACAATTAAATAAATGAGAATGCAAACAACCAACAGTTCAACTTAATTTGGTAGAACATAGTAGAATCTATCCTTTGCTCAAAAGAAAAATGTACTAATAAGAAACAAAGATGCATATTTCATAATAAACATTGGAAGAGAGTAACGATTAGTGTCAAACCGTCCCATTATACCACTAAAATAATGAAATACCTTGACCAAATTAGGTTTTCTCTTCCTAAATTACCACAATCATATTCATAATTAGAAGCTAAGGATGACACTTTCCACAATTAGATTTGCCACAGATGAATTGGTTACATATTATAGTTTGGAAAATTGCAACTTTAGTCTCTTATCTATGCCCTCTTTTGATTTTAGTGCATTTTGTTTCGTGATTAGCACTTTTGATTCATTATATTGTAATTTTCGCACATTGAGGATATTTTTTCACAATTTTAGTTCATTGGGCCCCAAATTCTGAAATTAAGCCTGAAACCACCCAGTTAGCTTTAATTGGGCCAAAAAATTAGGGCTTTTGTAGCA
>JACFYI010003690.1:83428-98068 GCA_014898755.1 Handroanthus guayacan
AAAAAAAATATAATTATTTTGAAAATCAGGTAGACTCGAGCTTGACTCGATTTTCAATAAATTGGATTAGGATTGGATACTTTTAGGTTATCATTGGGTTAGATTAGGGTTGATGAAATTTATATTATACCCCTACATCAACCCGACACGCACGAATTGCCACCCCTACTCCCAGACACTCTAATCTAACCCTTTCATCCTTTCATTTTCCTTTCAGTGCCCAATATTTTATTTGCACCTCATCCTTTACTACAGTTCTGAGGCTATTTTTCACACTTTTATCCTTTTTTAAGAAAAATACTTTCTTCCTCTTTGTCCTTCATGCCTTCCTGATGACGAGAATGACCTCTAAGAACTTATTGTTTAACTCTTTTACATAGTATGCTACTCGAGGGGTAACAAACTCTTCTTCTTTTTTTTTTTTGGCTTTCGATCTTCTCTATTTTGGATATCCTGTACGATTGATGACACGCAATTTGCCACGGAAAGTTCATCAGCCGAGAGGTTCTCACCAACAGTCTGGGCCTTCTCATCAACTTCGCAGGCCTGGTCATCAACTACTCGAGGCTGCAAATCAACTTCCTATGGTTGCTCAACAATCTGTACAGGGGCATCAACTTGTCAAGACTGCTCATTAACTTCCTGGGCCTGCAAATCAACTTTTTGGGGCTACTCATCAACCTCTACGAGGGCATTAACTTTCTGGGGCTACTTATCAATCTGTGTAGGGGCATCAACTTCTTGAGGTTGCTCATCAACTTCCCGGGCCTGCAAATTAGCTTTTCGGGCCTTTTCATCAACTTGTACGGGGCATTAACTTCCTGGGCTTGCTCATCAACTTCCTAAGCTGGCAAATCAACTTCCTGAGACAGCTCATCAACTTATACAGAAGTATCTATAGAAGAGATGGTATCATGTCTTATTTTAGTTTGATATGCATCTGTCATTTCAACATCACTTTTATCATTATTCACATCTTCATTCAAATCATCTCCCTTCTTCTCCTCTTCCTTCTTTTCTTCATCCCTCTTCTCCTCTTCATTATTCTCTTCTTTTTTTTTTCTCTGCATCCTTCTCTTCATGCCCTTTTCTCCTATTTCTTCTTTTTTACACCTTTTTTCTCCATACCCTTCATATCCTCTTTATTATTCACTGTCATTTTCTCAAATTCTTTAATTTTTTTCTTCAAAGCTTTAATTTCTTCATCTCTTACTTCAAGAATAGCTTCTATCACTTGAAAATCAACATACGACACTTTAGCAGCAACGACAGCGTTAGCAGCTGGAACAACAACTAGAGCTAGTAATTTCTCCACTTTGGGCACTAGATTGAGCGATAGAACCAGTTACAGATAAATATTAATGCACATTTGTAATTACCCACTACTACCAAATTGTCATAATGAAAATTAGCAAGTTATTACCTTGTTTTTAGTGATCTTTGTCAATTTTTCTTTAGCTATCCTTGTATCGTTCGAGGGATTGTACTTGCACCACGGGAAAAAATGAGGAAATTCATACAATGAAGCTGTGTTCCCAACGAGAGGATATGTTTGTGTATCCAAGCCTGTCATTCATAAATAGATTGTTACGTTCATTCAAATACAAATATAAATAACATTATTATTAAAATAAATATCGCTTGCCATCAATGCAGTAGTGCACTAGTCAAAGTATTTCTTTTTCGAGTCTTCTCCACCGTCATGGCTTAGGTGTTTCCTAATTTTATTAACTAAAAAGTTGTATGCGTGTAACACCCTATAAAATTCCATAACTCCATTAATAAAGATTTTATTCTTAATCAAAAATATTTTTCTATAAAATATCTATTTTATAACATTTTCTATAATATTTTTCTATCATTTTGAAATTGTTATACTTATCCGCAAAATTTGTTACGTAAAATCCTTTAATTCTCTTTAAATCCCAAATTTTTCTAATATTTTTACACTTTAAATTCTTTTTCCAATTTTGAAAAAAGAAAAATAATAAAAATGGGTATAAAAGGCCTAAATAGCTGGCCATGTACACACACTTGCACAAGGATATAATTATTAATTCTTCAAAGAAAATATTATCACATGTGATAAAAATGGCAACATTCCATTCATCCATTTTGCATCTTATTTTGCCAAATCTTGTTGATCCATTTTGCATCCCTTTTTGGCTTAACATAATTAGACTATTTGCACCTATCTTATCCTATTCTTTTTAAGCTTTGCAAATCATTATCATTCTTGGCAAAGTTTCCACCATTCATGTCACACCTTTACAAGTTGACAAAATCCTCATCATCCACATCATTTCCTCTATTTACCACTTAGCCCCTTAAACTATTTTTATCTTGCAATTAAGCCCTAAACTAAAACTATAAATAGAGGTGAGGTTTCTTCAAATTTTCCATACACACAAAACACACACACACACAGCGCACACATACAAATTTTATGTCTTATCTTTCAACCAAAAATTAGCCAATAGATCTCTCTAATCTTTTATAAAACCAAATTTGGAGTTGAAGGAGAAATTACTTGGAAAGTTTGGTGGAAAATCCTTGAAGGAAAATTTAGGTAAAATTTATGATTATCTTCTACCGATTTTTCGTTAATTCGTTAATTCTATTATTTATTCATTATATGCTATTTGTGTTCCTTGAAGACATGATTCATTATTTTGTATATTTCTCTATAAACCCTAGTTAGTTTTGATGCCCTAGAACTTGAATTTTTCTTGGATTTCATCTTCAAGTTTTCAAGAATATTTATATATGTTATTAAGTGATTTTTTTAAAAAAAAAATTGAAACAAGTTTTATGTTTTATAAAACCTCAATTCATAATCGAAAAGCTCATGAATTTAGGTTTTTAGAAAAAAAAAAGAAAAAAGAAAAATTGCTACTGTTTGAGCGCTTGAGCGCCCAAAGTTTACATTGGGCACGATCATGCCTGTTTTTGAGTGTGGTTGAGCCCAATTCAAAAGCTAAGAACTTCTCTTTTTGCATTTTTTACCCATTTTTATGTTACTATAGCCTTTTACTAATAATCATAAGTATTTATTGATGAATTCATCCTATGTTTATTGATGATATTGATTGATTATTGGAAATATTGATTCAATCATTAAAAGTATTAACTTCATTGCTTTGAAACCTGAATGTTATTGATTACGGGGCCCGAGAGCCACCGATGACAATGCTGGGCGGTATTTGACCGTCAATCAATCTCCTGCAATTGTTGGACCGTTCCAAGATTGCCTAGAGATAGGCTTGTTAGGGAACTAGTCTGTGGTACGTAGTGGATCGTGCCTAATAATCCCCTCAAGTGGCCACTTGAGGGTGGAATTTGGAAGGATAAGAATTATTATTGATAATAATGAAGTCATAAGGATGACAGATCCATCAAATAACTTGTTCGGCCTTATTGCAATTGTTATTGTACCTCTCGGATTTTATCTTCATCACTCCTTGATTTATCTCTTATTGTTATTAAACTTCTTGAACTTCTTAGATTCTATCATCACTTCTTGACTTATCTTCCTTTGCCCTAAACATCCTACTAATATCCTGTCTACTAATTTGATTCACTTATTATTTCCTACCGTTCTCCTCCAGTTATAAATTTTACTAAGTTCTTTTGAAACTTAAGTTTTCAAAATATTTTGTAGGTTAGGACAATAGAGAAATGTTGTCGTTAGCCTAGCTTACCTTTTTGTTTTGTTGAAAATCTAAAGAAATGTACTTCGATAAATTGTATCCTCAATAAAAAGATGTAGTTGTTATCTTTTATTTATGCAATAATATCATTGTGGTAGCAACTCGTTCTAGGGTGAAAGCTCTAGATTAGAGGCGCTACAATGCGACTTCTCCCCATGCATACAATCCCTTCCTTGATAAATCATCCACACGGGGGAGAAGAAATTCAAGTGTCCCATAATTACTTGTTGAAAATAAAATACAATTAAAAACAAAAAGAATATATAACCTACAAAAATCATCTACACCATTATCACTGTTTTTATTTGCAAACTCCTCTCAAAGTCTGGCTAATTCCTTTCGTTTCACATTTTCTTTTCCCTAGAAAATAAATATTCAACAATAGAAGACCTCATCTATAAGCTTAAATCAACAGCCTACCCCATATAGTGCAACCCAAATACCACTGAGAATACAGCAGTAGAAAATGGAACTTCAATATTTTTTCCAAAAGTAAATGAGAAATTTTTCACCTAAAATATCTTTAATAGACCTTCAACGGGAATGAAACTACCATTTAACTTGGGCATCTTGAAGAAATGATGGAAAGGAGTCTTCTTTATGGCCTCCAGTTGTTTCAACCTAATTTTTTATTTCAGTGTCTCCATGATTTTGTAAAAGAATGTAATAGAGCACTGTGAGTAAAGCTCACACTCTCTCGATAACACTAGAGATTTTCTAGTCTTATTATTCTCAATGCTTTTGATTTTCCCATCTTAGCTTTTCATTATTTTGTTTTCCTCAATTTTGGTTGATTTTCCAATTTCACTGTTGCTTGATTTTTCCATCCAAGATTTGTTTGATTTTCCCATCCAAGATTTGCTTGATTTTCTTGTTTCTACCATTTCTGCAATCAAAGATGCAAAAACTTCAATATCTACTGTAAATTACATAGATAAATACTAAATTTTGTAATTACTATACTAAGTTGCTTGTACAATATACTAAACATAGTTATTGCTCTGTCTTTTCATATTTTAGTACAAATTCACGCCTTTCAAGTATCAACCTAAACAAATGAAGCATAAATACATATTTTTCAAATATTATTCCAAACAACGACAGAAACAACCGTAGCATAATTTCAAACCTTTCAAGCATACATTCAAGTAGATTTGATACATTTCAAGTATAAATCCAAACAAATCCATAAGTCCAAATAATTAAAACACAAATTCATGCTTTCAAGCATAAACCCAAACCAATGAAGGCCAAATTCATCTCATTCAAGCACAAAATTGGGGTTCTTCAGAAATTATCTCTATAATTTCAATATAGGTGTAATCCAAAAATGCAAACACAGATAAACCTCAATTAAACAAACCAAAGTTCCTTCAATCATGCAAATCGTATATCCAGGTATTAAAATCAAAAGAAGCATAAAACTCAACCAATGAAACACAAACTTAGCCCTAAAAAGTACAAAGTAAGGGTTCTCTAAAATTTACCTCTACAATTCAATATAAGTGTAAAATTGAGTTCATAATATCTAAAATTACTTATATAACAAATCAAGTGAAATTTTTATCTGCTAAAATAAGAGTTCGAACAAAAAATTCTATCAATTTAGGAAAATGAGTTGCAGAGAGTTGAGTTGTAGGATTTTAGGGTTGCTTCTTCAACCTTCTTCGCGCACAAAAAGACAGTAGAAATCTCTCTAATTTGGAAGAACAAGCGTGAACAGAGAAGAGAAAGAAAAATGGAGAGGACTGTTTTTCAAGGTGCAAAAAAACAAATAAAGAGGAGGAAGAAAAGATGGGGAGAAAATGTGGGAATGAAATTGTTTTCTTCTTCTCCTCAGAAACGTGTTTTTAGTTAAGGATAGGGGAGAGAGTGTTGTTATTTTAGCATCTTTTCAAGGGTATTAAGATCTTTGTGCATTAGGTTGGGAATGGATCCTAAAAAATACTAAAAAGTCCGTAGTCAACGCTTTAAAGATGTTAAGTAGGGACTAATCCCTAAAATAAAACTTGCTTTAGGGATTTATTCTCAATTTTCTGTAAACAAAAATTACATAATTTGATAATTGTGAATGAAAAAAAAAAGACATTAGAAGGTCACTAATCAAATATATTAACCAAATCACTATAATAATTTATTGGGTAAATTACACACACACCCCTTAACTTTTGTGAAATTACAGAAAATCCTTCAATTTTTTCGAATTACAAAACCCACCCTCAAATGGACAGACATTTGTAAACATGAAGGATGATTGTTAAATGACCATTATAACCTAATTTTTTTTCCAAAAAATACCCTCCAAATTCTAATAAATTACAAAAACTATCCCTGAGAGTATTTTGGATATTATATCAACATATATTCATGGCATCAGTGATTTTCAAATTCTGTAAATTAAAAAAACTACCCTTGAGAGTATTTTGGGTATTATATTAAAATAAATTCATGACATCAGCAATTTTCGTTAGTACATTCGTCGTCCATCCATTGGGGGGTGGCTTTTGTAATTCGAAAAAATAAGACGATTTTTTGTAATTTCACCAAAAGTCAAGGGGTGTAAGTGTAATTTATCCTAATACTTATTAAAAAAAAATAAGTATTTGATGTACTCGAAGATTGAAATCTTAACATGCACTTCGATAATCGAAAAGCTTCTAAATCAACCATAAATGTAAAAACCTTTTTGTCAGTGAGCAGTGTGTTTACTGCTCACAAGCACAAAGATTTGCCACATTTGTTGCAAATCATCTAGTTGCCTGCCAAAATGCTATGCATTTGAGTAAAATCTTTGTGCTTCTTTTGACATGTCTTCCACCTAGCAAACATGGTGGCCTCAAGGAGGATTTTTCAAGTACATGTGAAGTTAGATGGAATCTTTAATTATATGCATTACAAGATGCTTGTGGAGGCCTCATTTCTTAATTAGCAATGAACATTGATCGTTGTAGATGGTGAAAGCGATGAACATTGATAATTGTAGATGGCAATAAACTGAGTGAACATGTTTCACTTGAAGAAAAATAACTCTCAAATTTGACTAACAAGCAGGGATAATCCATCATCTGTACGAGATTGAGTGAGCTTCCTTGTCGATCTTTATTTTTGAAGTTCACAAGTCAACTTAAATTTTGTAACTTCACTATTCATTACGTAGATAGTTGCTTTGAAGGAAAAATGAGCCACAATAAAACAAAATCAAAGAGCTAGTCAATCTTCTTTCTAAATTCAAACTACTAGATACATACAATTTCTGAAGGTCAAGTGAAAACTGCATGGGTTAATTTACAAGCGTAAAATACGGAGAACGTCAGAATATTTGCACCTTGAAAAAAAGGTGTAATTTTGAAGAGATGTTCTCCCTAAATGGTGAGAATTGCTAATATTTACTAATGCAGTCAATTGTGGCTAATTTCATTTACTTTTGACCTATCACTAGAGGAAATTTTGCTTTTAGTGAGGCCCGAGAATGTTGGTAAAGCAATGGAAAAGAACCAAATAAATGAAATTACCAATACCTTCCCATTGAATTTAAAAAAGTCAGTAAATCCATAGTTGCAAACATTTTCCAGTGTCCTTCCATTCCACTAGAGCCGTTAGATTTTATTTCTGATGCCTTACCCACTCTTTTCTGGCGATTATCAAATGATGCCTCATGTTGGCTGAATGACAAACTTGCATTTCATTATCAGTGAACTTCCGATGATTTAGGAAAATGATAACCATTTTTCATATTTTAATTACTTTACCATGCATAGATAGGTGGAAAAACGTTGATGTTTTTTTCAATTTTTAAATTTTATATTTCATTGCCCAAAAATATTTTGATGGCCTGTCATTAGAATGTTTTTCATTTTACAAGTACTTTTTATATATTTACAGACAACACTATTTAGTGGAAAAGCACCAGAAAGTGTTTTATTTAATTTATTTTTTACTTTTTACTAATGCTTATTTCAGGGATAATGCGTCGGTAATTTTAAAAAAATTTAGAAAGCAAAATTTATTTTTATTAAAACCCTATAACCTATATATACAGCAAATACCAACAAACACGATGTTGAGGCTATAGCAAATATACAAGTAAACGAAGTAATCTTCAATAAATTCATAAATATCTATAAATATTCACAAATTGCTAAGTATTATCTAAAAGTAAAAGTGTAAGACAACAATATAATCTAAATTATTCAAATAAAACAAATATGCAATGTAAATTATTCAAATACATAAAACAAATGAATTTATGATGCAATATGGTCATCGGGGCAGTTGTAATATCCTATACCATCATCCTCCTATCCCTTGTCAAAAGCCTCTTCGTTCTACGATGGTGATGACTCGTCGAGCTGTAGTGGGGGTTGGTTGGACTCCGACATGGCCACTACTGGGACGCTGGCTGCTAAGTTGATGGTGGTTGCGGTGTATGGTAGACCAGAGGAAAAAGCTTGGCCCCTCTGCTCCAGTAGCCTGTCCATCTTTTGCATCATGGACATGAATAAATAGGTTGTCTCCTGTTGTTGTGATTGGAGATTGGTGTCAAGCTAGTAGATGCGATGAACTACCTCCTCAAACTGCTATATTCAGCTCCTCACCTCTCCCAACGTGACCTCCATGTAAGCCGACAACATGGCGGGATGGGAAGCAGCCTGTGATGGAGCACTGTTGCTTGCGAAGCACTCTTGTTGGTACGTCATCCGTAGACTCGACCCTTTCATTCTTCCTAACCACCCCTTTCATTGCAGGCCTCTGTATACAATTGCTGGCTTAACAACTCGTACAGGAATTCCTCCTGCAGAAAACACCAAAAGGTATTAGTTATATCAATAAGGTCAAACAATATGGTATGTGATCAAATAATAACAATTATATTATTAAGTTTTAATTAATAAATAATAAAAATATAAAAATGTCATGTGATCGCTCGTCCATGCAGCTCTTATCTAACTTTTACTGGTATGTTTGGGCAATGATATCTATATGCCTAGGCGACCTCTTCAACTTTGAGCACGCATGATCATAGAATGAATATATAATTTGTAAATTACATAAAATAATCTTATACATATTAATTGAAACGTATTAAATTAAAGTACCTATCATTCAGTTCACGTGATTCTCGGGGATATAACCCCTTTGATATGAAGCTTACCTCCAGTTTAGGATACCCAACTCTTCTTAACCTTCTCCCATTTGGCAATGAATTCAAACAATGCTTAGTGACGGCATAAGACCTACCAAACCTAGTGCCCCATCCAAGTTGGACTTTTGCTTTCCGCGTGGGTATCCACATATATTATATCCTATATCCTATGATCAGCCTTTTGACTAAAAGCTTTGTTCATATATAGCTTGTACAGAGGCTACCAAATAACATATTTCTATTACAAAAAATAAAATTAGTATAATTAACGCCTTTAACATTAATATATTCAATAACTAGAATGTTTTATTTTTAACCTTCCATTCTCTAAACTACGTCTCCTTACCTGTGGAGGATAATCGTGTCACTTTTTATACAGGCAGTCCAGCTTGAGTTTAATAATTGTCATAACGTGCTTTACCCCTCGTTTGGAGGGTATGAATCTAAATGAAATTGATCACGTCACACATTGATTGAATTAAGTATTAAATAATGAATTATGATTATTAATACAATATATAATTAGCTATGGATCTCGAGCCTTCAGATCTCAAAAGTACCTTTCCTAGTGAAGGTACATCGGAGGTCGTGCTTCTTAAGATGGAGAAAGATCACTAGGACCAGCCTTGACTGAGTCTATGTAGGGTGAGGAGGAGCCCAATGCTTGTGACTACGAGTGGGATGGTCGGCTTGTGGTAAGCATGGTGTGGGAGACTAAGAGGCAAGCGTGTCGGTCTGACTAAGGGATAGGGAGAACAACTTAGTTATGCAATCAAAGGGGTGGTGATTCGGTCACCTTGGGCATGCCTCCCTCGAGCACGACCACCTCTACCTCCTCGACTATCCCTACTAGTAGAATCATGTGATTGTGATTTATACATATCTAAACAACAAATATAACGAATAATTAGCGACAATGCACTAAATTAAAAGCAAGAATACACGTTTCATTATGTTTCATTAATCATAGTTAAAGGGTTTGATAAATTAAAATTATGTTTTTGACCAAAAAAATACATAACAAGTGCAAGTTGCATACTAGATTAATCTATACCAAATAAGAACTATATGATTTAACTTCTTCGTCTCTATCCTACTTGGTATCAGTAAGTGCATTTTCTTTATTGTTATCCTTGTATTTGATAAATTTATAATTGGGTATCTCTCTCAAATCAACATCCTCTCAAGGACTATTCTAATCCCTCAAGGTCTCTTGAAGCTCATTATAAATTATTGTATCAACATTTGATATCATATCATAATTAATATGCTACTTTCTATGGTCTTTTATTTCTACTTGAGCCTTTTCTTTTAGCTTGATGACAACCGTAATGTTGCCTAGGTATGAAACATAGAAAACTTGTCTCGCTTGTTGGAAAATGATAAACAATTCATATCTATCTTTTGTCTAACTTCAGTAATTTTATACTCGGGATGTACTACATGGGTTCCTTAAGATCAAACCACACGGGTTCCTTAAGATCAAACCACACACATGAAAATAAAATGACCTTTTCTAAATTCAACTATTTTCTTTAACATTCCAAAATAATCATCTTCTATGCCTTTCCCATTGGTCTCTTTAACCTAAACAATGCTATTCATTGTATTTTTACCCTTCCCCCTCCTTGAGAGCAAAAGTTAAGACCATTTATGAAATGTTTTCGCAAGTCCTAATCTTTCAATTAGGATCCCAAGTCATATCAAGCAAGAATTGTTTTTTGACTTCATTTTGTAGAGTATGTACCTGTATACAACATATTTGTTATCTTTGGTATTTTGTTGAGAAAAGAACAAGTTAAAATGGCACTAAACTTGATGATTAACTTTGGTAAGCTCTAAACCAATGTGCAAATTTCCATTGAATTCTTTTTCAATGACAAATTGATCACATATTCGAAGTACTTGATAAAGTAACTACATTCACATTTACAATCAATGAAATCAATAAGTGTTAGAGTAGACAGGACGTCATTTGACAATGTACTATTTTCTAAGTTGGAGTTTTACTTAAAGAATATTTTGACCTCTTAATAATTGAGTAGGAAATGCAATGTAGTTAAATGTAGTCTTGTATCACTCAATCATGGGATCGTGCAAGCACTTAATGAATGATTGGGTATTCAATATAGACAGAGAGAGAAAAAAATTCTACATATGAATTCTTTTCCTCTGAGAATTCCCACCCATTCTCTCTTCCTCTTTCTCTCACATTTCTCCACTAATCCCCATAATTAGTGGTAGGTGATTTTAGATATTTATCCCTAATTCAAATTCTCACATGCTCCCTCCAAAATACAATTAGGTCAGATCAGTCGTTTTGGGCGACCAACATCTAAGACCAATTTCCAATAATATTTATATACAAAGACTTATTTCTGAATACCAGGTGTAGAAAACAATGTAAATATTTCATGATTCAACCGATAACAAAATAATTGTTATAATAAAATCCTAAAAAACTAACACACCAAGCAAACAAAATTTAACAAAACGATTAAGTTTTATCATAAGTAACAATTATTTTTTTTTTAATAAAACAAACCATTTTCACTTTCTCCGAAACCCAATTTTTCTTACTTTTTCTTAGAGAACCAAGTATTTGAAAACAGCATCCCATCCAATGGTACCTTTCTTTTTGTTTATTAAGAAGTTTAAGTGAACGCCCGGGACTTAAGGATCATACGTGTAATTTCGCATAATTCCATCTATGTCCTATTGGAAAAATAACATAGAATCCAATTTAGAAAAGTAAATGTCAAGACAGTTCACTTGTAGAGCACAATAATTCCATCCAAGATCTGCAAATAGCAATTATAAAGGTTTTTAGCTCAAGAACTCTTGAAAATTTTGGTAGCTATATGGGAACTAAAAAAATTAGAAGGAAGGTACTTTTGACAATAAACTGCATTCACAATCTCACTTCATTTATAATATAAACATCTTTTTTGAAATTTTTCATTGTTCCAAGGATATGTATTTCTTTATCCAAACAATGCAACTTTCAATTGCTTAGAAATTGTGTTTAATGGAATCCCTTAACCATTCAGAAATTTATAAAAGAATTAATTTCTAAAATTCCAATTTAATAGACATTAATTTATCAAAAGATATAAATAGAATTATTTATTTCTTACAAGACTTTCACGTGACATGTGTTTAAAATTACTGTAAAGATATCTTCAGGCCTTAAATATATTTTGTCTGTAGATATTTCTATAGTTGAGAATATATACATCTATCTTATTTTATAACACGTCCATGGACACCAACGAATCATGATAATTCATTTCCGGATTAACAAATAGAGCTCACGTGTAATGATCTCACTTTTGAGGACTGAGGAATCCTGAGACCCTTTAATTAAGCAAACTTGTGGTCCATGTATCCAATTTTTTCATGTGACATGAACTACGTACGAGTTGACTTAAAGGATCTCAGGAACAAACAAATTCAAAAGTTGTCGATTTGATGATGGGCCTATAAATAATATCTGACTTATTTCTTTCGCACCAATCATTTGATTTAGGGTGATAAAATTGTCTGTTGCACCTAATCATGGAATTAAATCAAACAAAATTGCTAGATCTTGGATTATTGGCAAATTGCCTTTTTTGTCCAGTCAAACAGGGGAGTTAGCATTTTTCGTCCCATGATTCTTATATTCGTAAATTACATTTCAACTTTAGAAAAAAAATTGCAGTTTCTTTTTGTAAAAATTCTAATATGGAAGTGCACGTTCCCTACATGTGGTTGTTTAATAAACGTGAAAAATTTTCCTCCAAAGTTTGTTACTAAACTTTCACATGTGCACCATGTTTTGCTTCGCTGTTAGATGTTTGATGGATAGTCGAGGTTGCGACAGAAATTGCAACTTTGTTTTAAAGTTAGGATATAACTTGCGAATTTAGGAATCATGGGGACCAAAAATACAGACCTCCCTATTTGATTGGACTAAAAATGCATTTTTATTAAATATGATGAACATCTTACACATATGACATGAAACAAAATGTCTTAGATACATACAATATGTTCTGACATTAATTATTTAATTTATTTTTGTGTTTGTTAGGATTTATAGTTTCAAATACAATATAAACATGCTATAGAAAGAACTAATTCAATCCAAATATTTCGTACTAATCACCAAATTGTCATGACTTATCCCTCATACACTTAAAAATCTTGTTTTATCCAAATGCCTCAAAGACTTATTTTATCTTATTTGTTTTGAAAAGCAATTATTCCTGTGAAAATCAATATATCTGCTTAGGAGTTATTAGTACTTGTAACACCATGGCAGCATTACTATGCTTTTTGCATGTATACTCTAATTAAATCTCTATTTGTGAACTTTATTTGTATAATTGTCTCTCTCTCTCCCACAAAGTTGTTTTAGCATCGGTATAACATCCTCAAGCTCTTCTCTGCTTCTTAATCTGATATTCTCCCTCAAGTCTCAAACTTTTCTTCTTAAACTTTCCCCTGTTTTCCCAAGTAGCACATCGTTGACAACTTTTGATATACCATCCCTTTGAAGCCTCCCTTCATCATCTCTCTTAACCTCCACACCAACTCCAAGTTCCACCACCAATTTTGCATTCATTGGCTGGTCAAGATGCATTGGCATGGCAATGATTGGAACCCCAAACTCTATGCTTTCCATTAATGAATTCCAACCACAATGGCTCACAAATCCACCTATGCTTGAATGACCTAGAATCTTACCTTGTGGTGCCCATTTCTCCACAATCCTGCCTCTTTCTCCCACCCTTTCAAGAAACCCTTGTGGAAGTGCCTCCTCAACCTTCATTTCCTCTCCCTTTGGAAACCTAATAATCCATATGAAGTTCACATTGCTATGCTCTAACCCATTAGCTATCTCTTCAATCTCTTCATTCTTAAGAAAATATTCACTCCCAAAGGACACAAACACACTCGAAAACTTGTCTTTTTTCGCTAGCCAATCCATAATATCACTATCTCCATCAGCGCTTTCTCCTTCAATGTTTGGATATTGAACAAATGCACCAACTGGTACGATCTTCGTGTTGATCAGTTCAGATAGGTAATCCATGTATTTTCCCTCTATCTCTCTAGAGCTATTCATCAATATGATTGAGCCAATTTTGTGGGAGGTCTCATCATCAGGATCTACAGCAAGAGATAAACAAGTTAGTGGCAATGTACTAGGTCAAAAATACGAAATTTGTCATTAATTATACATAATAGGTAACAAAATAATTTATTTTTTCATCATGATCTCACAAACTTAATAGTGATACGAATTGTGTTTATATTGTCACAATAGGCAGTTAAAAACATGTGTAGGAACAACTTAATGGCAATTCAAATCATGTCACCAATTATACTACTGAAATTCTTTTGGTCACTATGTACAAATGGTAATAATAAAGGGCACTTGTTTTTGTATTATATATTCAGCTATATATATTGTGATCAAATAAAAATTGCTATCACATACTTAAAGAACACATTATTAACAAGATGGAAATTATCATAACTTAATACGTACTAAATTTTGACCACTAACGCAATAATTTTTCAAAGTTCTCTTTAATAATTACCACGTGCATCTTTCATGTTAGCAAGCGCCATGGATAACTCAGACTTGGTGAGACGGATGGATGGAAAGGGGAATTCAATCCCAGGGCGCATTCCCAAATGACAAAAGTACGAGACCATAGTTGCACCAGACGTGAAAAAAGCAACTGCTGGAATCTTGTTCAAAGTTGCTTCTGATCCTGCCCAAAGCTGCAGGAC
>JACFYI010003691.1:35779-78309 GCA_014898755.1 Handroanthus guayacan
AAACCCTTTCTTAAGTTAAAAATTGACAGATTTGATATTTTTTGGTCAAATCAGAATCAATATTATTTTCATTTTATAGTTTTTTATTAAGTTGTTGTGTCATCATGGATTTCTTTCATTAATTTTGATTTTTATTAAGTATACATCAGTAGTTATATCACCAAGTCGTAGAATTTATCTACTCTAATGTAGGACCAATATTAATATACCTTAGCCAATTATTGTATATAGACAAAAGGACAGCCTTGTCATTTTACCAAAAGATAAACATGTGAAATATATAGTGGCTCAAGTGAAGGATTCACTAATTCATTATTGTCATAATTAAGAGCCTATGCATCTATATATGCTATGACAAAAGGACCATAAATTTTTTATATGAATTCATTTGATTTTTCTATATATTTTTATTTTAATGTATTTTTATATGATATTCTTAAAATTTTTAGATTATCTTCAATCTGCATCTGAACTTATATAACTACTTCTACTAACTCACAACCCATTACCGCCGAGTAATTATTGGAAAAATTATATTGTTAGTCTTGTAACTTTGTTCTATTTTGCCTAAGGTCTCGTATATTTTGGCTCAACAAAAATTGCAAAGCCCCGGGATCCTAGAGCACCACCCTTAGGTTTGAAATGTTGCTCAATGAAAACGAAACTAACTAGAGTCACAACAGGAAAATTCGTAACATCTTCTTCACATAAATGTGGGCGCTTAACTTAATTACAAGCCAAATTTTCTAAAATTACAACTTAATATCCGAAAGAAACAACTAATTAAAATCCATGATGAAAATTCATAATATATTCGTTACTAAAGTACCAAAACATCTCATAATTACAAACCAAAATTTTCCAAAATACGACTTAGAATTCAAGATTTCTAGCCAACTATGTACAGAATTCCCAACACATCCCAACTAACAAAATACAAATACCAGGCCTAAACATTATAGCAAATATTATAAAGCTCTCAAATTGCGGATGCTCCAGGAGTTAATTCCTACATGATAGATGGTGAAATCATGAGTCCACTGACCTAGAAGATTCATGGCATTAGATGAAGAGTGCAAGATTTGAACAAGGGTCATAGCAAGAACAAACTAGCATGTGATAAAAAAAAATAGAATCATTCAGAAAGAATATAACTTACAGATAACTTATAACTTCATCACATTCATGTCAAAATATATAAGGCCAAAGCAATTATTTGGTGGATCTGTCACTTTTATAACTCTAACATATAACATATATATATTCTTATCTCTCCATTTGCTTCTTCAAGCCACCGCTCGAGGAGAGCCATATATATTTGAGACACAGCAACCACAGCACAGTCAACCACAAGTCTCAGGAGTAGCTCTTTAGAATCCTACCTCCAGGACTCATCTGAACTACCCAACATATAGGAATTCCTAGGAGTTTCGACTGTCGATTCAATATCGCCCAATCAAATCTTCCTAAAATTTTCCAAGGCCCAACATACATGCGTAGAGGTTGATGGACAAACATGTTCTCAAAGGAGTTTCAAATGATCTTTATATTGGTACGAACCGGTATTTGGGTATAAATTTTCAAATTTAAACCTTGAATATAAGACTTTCATTTGGATCATTAAAATGGTTTTAAAAGATGGGTTTTGATTTTAAAGAAGTTATATTGATGAAAAATGTTAAATTAACCTAAGTTCCATATTTCCCTTTACAGTAGTCAATTTTTCGACTATTTTAAAAATACATCGCAACGAGTTAAAATTCATGTTTTAGCTCCATAATTATTTGGCTCGATGATCTTTCTAAAGGTAGCTTCCTATTGATGATCCAACGGTTGGATTTTTATTTATATCCTTTTAAAACTCACCCCTATTTCTATAGCTGTTCCTCGGCAGTTTGGCATGTTGGCTTCTTAGGGTATTTGTGGACATGTTTTTCCATATTTTTGGGTAATTCTTAACCTTAACACTATCTGCACTCGATAAGATTTTTAATGGTGTATTATGTGGGTTGATTTGATAAGGGGAAGGTTGTTTTTAAAGCTTGGAAAATGAGAGGTGTTGCAAGATTCGCCTTTGCTATTGCCCCATTTCAGGGTAATCTGGCAAGTTGTCTTCTAAGGGTAGTTTTGGTGACATTTCTCCACAATTTTGGATGATTCTCAATTTTAACACTATCTACACTTGACAATGTTTCCAAACACATGCCTAGGAAGGAATATGGGAGCGTGGGATAATGTGAAATGGGTGGACAAATAGCCCAACATCAGAATAGGTCTGGCTCTGATTCCATCTTGAAAATGGAGCATGGACCTAACTCAACCCTAAAAGCTAGCTTATGAGGTAAGAATTTCCCAGAACCATATAAAAAGATCACAACTCTTATATTTTTTCAATGTGGGATTCTAACAGATGCATCGAGTGTTTCGTCTAGACCTCGATTATTTTATTATGATCTTCATAGATGATATTTTGGTCTGTTCTAAATCGGATGGGAGGCATGAATGACATTTTTGGATTGTCCTTCAAACTATAAAAGAGTATAAGCTGTATACCAAATTCAACAAATGTGAATTTTGGTTGAAGAGAGTGACCTTTTTGGGGCATATAATATCTCTATATGGACTTGAAGTGGATCCAAAAAAAGTCGAGGTGCTTCTAAACTAGAAAAGGCCTGAGACTATTATTGAAGTGAGAAGTTTTTTGGGGTTAGCTGGATATTATCGAAAATTTATCCAAAACTTCCCTAAGTTAGTCAGGCCACTCACAAGACCGACCCAAAAATATCGACATTTTTATGGGTTCAATAATGTGAGGAACGTTCTTGGAACTTACGAAAAGATTGACAACAACTCCAATACTCGCACTATCCGATGGGTCAAAAGAGTTCAAGGTATATATTGATGCCTCCAAAGAAGGATTGGGTTGTGTTTTGATGCAAAAAGGCAAAGTGATCGCATATGTTTTAAAGAAGTTGAAAAATCATGAGTTAACTATCCTACTCATGATTTAGAATCGATGGCAGTAGTCTTTGCCTTAGCAAAATGACATCATTATTTGTAAGGGGCAAAGATAGAAGTTTACACTGATCGTGAGAGCCTAAGATATACTTTCAGTCAAAAAAATTTAAATCTGAGGCAACGACAATGGATGGAATTCTTGAAAGATTACTATTTCACAATCATTTATCACCCTGGTAAGGCGAACATTGTTGCTGATGCTCTAAGCCGAAAGGAAAAGATAGCAAATATGAGCATATATTCGGAGCTATACAGTGAAATTCTAAAAGCTCAAGGAGAGGATGATTGGGTGCGAAAGCCGATAGCCGAGATGAGACTTGATTTCAGGATTGACGTGGAAAAGTTATTACGATTTAGAAATCGAGTGTATGTTCCTGCAAGAATAAGGAAAATAGTGCTATCTGCAGCACATCAGACTGAGTATTTGGTGCACCCTGGAGGAACAAAAATGTATAGGAACCTAAAACAGAAGTTCTAGTAGGAAAGAATGAAAAAGGGCATGGCTGAATATATTTAGAAATGCCTAACTTGCCAACTAGTAGAAGCGGAGCATCAAAGGCCATTTAGAAAATTACAGCAACTCCCAACCCCAAGTTGAAAGTGGGACCAGAACACTATGGACTTCCTAACAGGTCTGCCTGTAGTGTGAGAAGAGTGTGATAGTGTTTGAGTTGTGGTTGATAAACTTACAAAGTTAGCTCAATTTCTGCCTGTCAAAGACCAGTACAATGTTGAAAAACTTGTCAAGATTTACATCAAGGAGACAATATCACTATATGGGATTCCTTAGAGTATTGTTTCTGACAAAGATTCAAAATTGACGGCGAGATTATGGAAGGGTTTGCAAGAACATCTAGCGATAGAATTGTTTTTCAGCACTTTGCTCATTCCCAGACTGATGGCCAATCAGAGGGGGTAATTCAAACACTGGAGGACATGCTACGAGCATGTGTTTTGAATTTTCCTAGAAATAAAGATAGGCATTTACCTTTGGTAGAATTTGCCTATAATAATAGCTATCAAGATTCCATCTAGATGGGACCTTACGAAGCACTGTATGGTAGAAAGTGCAGATCGTCTCTGCACTAGGATTTAGATGAAACAAGCAGTACCTCGAATAAAGAAAAGAACAAACAAAAACCTAAGATAATACAGAAGGCGATAGACAAGATTCGAACCATCAAGAAAAATATGAAAATGGCTCAGGATTGCCAGAAGAGCTATGCAGACAAACGAAGAAAAGACTTAGAATTCAACATCGAAGGTCATGTATTTCTAAGAGTCGCTCTGCAGAAGGGAATACAGAGAATGAGGAAGAATGGAAAATTAAATCCAAAGTATATGGGACTCATCGAGATTGTTGAGCGGATCGGCCCAGTAGCATACCAATTGGATCTTTCGTCGAACCTCACTCGGATTCAAAACGTATTTCACGTCTCTGTGTTACGGAACTATCATTTGATCCGTTACATATCATAGAACACTTCAATGTCCCTATCCAAAGTAACCTTATCTATTTGGAGCAACCTACCCATATCCTAGATTACCAAGTTTGAGAGTTTAGGAATCATAGAATACCTCAAGTTAAGATTCTTTGGAGGAATTAGAAAGTAGAAAAGGCTACTTGGGAATGTGAGGATGAGATGCGCAACAGGTATCCTCACTTATTTGAGTAAGATACGAATTTGGGGATTAGATTCTTTTAAGAGGGAAGAGTGTAACACCTTGAAAATTTTCCTAATTGAATTTTTAATCCTTTATTTTCCTAACAATAGTTTGTTTTACGATCACAGAAAAATTTCTTCTAACGAAAAATATTTTGCTACATCAGAAAATATTTCATGCATTCAAAAATCCCTTTGCACGATATTTTGGCACAAACAAGCCATTTAAGCCCAAACTTTGGCCCAATTTAATTTAAATTTCAGCCCAACAATTCAAATATATATAGACATACATATATATACACACATATAGATATAACATCAAAATCGGCCACTTGATTTTGGATAGGGATATCCTCACTAACTCCTTGTCCTAATGCAACTCTTGCAAGCAACATGTGCCAATTTCTTCCAATAATCTCGAGACAAATGGCACTCCTCTAAACTTTTATAATTGCCAAGAAGCATCTCCCTTCTTCCATAAATAGGCATGGGCTTGCAAGAAAAGTCTCCCACTCTTGCATCTACTTACATGCAAACTCTTGCACACAATACTCTCTATATACATTTATATCTATATATCTCCACTTGAAGAAAAATATAACTCTTATAATTATTATCACTCATTAACAAAGGGGAAAAGAGTAAGGTTACACTCCCTAGATCATCTTTGGTAAGCTTGAACTTTAAGAAATTTTCCAATATAAGAACTAAGTGACAATTGAGGATTGATGCTTAAATGATTTTTGGTGATTGTAGGAGGATAGCTTGTAGAATCATAAAAAACTTGAGTAAAAGAGAAACTTGGCTTTGAGGTAGGATTTATGGTTTCTCCCTTGCCTCTTTGAACTTATTATTGTTTCCCTTCTTGCTTTTGATGTATTGAAGCTTATGTGGAATCCTTGTAATCTCTATTGGACATGAAAGTTCATTATCCTCATAAATGCTGATAAAACCTTGATAATCCTTGAGATTTGCTATCCTTGTTTGTATATGAACTCTTGAGAATTTTGGAGATAATTTATGATCTCTAAGTCCACGGAAAAATAAGACAGATTGAGGACATTCAAATTTAATTCAGACATTCTCAAACTTAACTAAAAGTTACTTTATGCGGTTGTGCCAATTAGTTCCTGTCCTAATAGTA
Source organism: Handroanthus guayacan (assembly GCA_014898755.1). Classification (NCBI taxonomy): domain Eukaryota; kingdom Viridiplantae; phylum Streptophyta; class Magnoliopsida; order Lamiales; family Bignoniaceae; genus Handroanthus; species Handroanthus guayacan. The sequence goes on from JACFYI010003691.1 coordinate 41,609, forward strand.
GCATGCATATTTTATAACTTCTTGATTGTTCAGGTAGTGTGTGAGCTTTCTTTTGCCATATGGTAGCTTTGATTTTAATACACAGTAGCTCAGAATTTTTTTTTTTTATTGTTTGTTAGCATTTTGATCTCTGAATATATTGAACTTATGTATTTGCCTGAAATGATCAAGAAATACTTTATGATCTCGAAATCCACCAAAGTGATCCATATTAGGGGTATTGACCCTTAGAGAGTGTTTGGCTAAACTTATTTAAAACATCTTATAAGCTCCTATATCTTATAAAATATTTTTGGAGCTTATAAGATATTAGATCTTATTTTAAAAATAAGTTGTAAAAGTATTTAGATAAAATACGACCTTTTAGCTTATGAGATATTAGTAATGATAGTTTTGTAATTAAAATGACTAAAATTAAAGGTGCATGTGAAAATCTTAAAAATAAGTTATGAGCTACTTACTTTTTCAAAAGAGCTTATAAGATCTCAGCATCTTATTTTGGGAGGTAATAAAATCTTTTTAGAAAATCTTTATCAAATATTTCATGGCATCTTCTGCAATCCACAATCGCTAGGCTTGCTGACGTAACCATCAAAGATAACCTCTCGATGCTTAAATCAATTCAGGCCTTGCAAAAAGTGAGATGATAAGCACTGCTTACTTTTTCAAAAGAGCTTATAAGATCTCAGCATCTTATTTTGGGAGGTAATAAAATTTTTTTAGAAAATCTTTATCAAATACTTCATGGCATCTTCTGCAATCCACAATCGCTAGGCTTGCTGACGTAACCATCAAAGATAACCTCACGATGCTTAAATCAATTCAGGCCTTGCAAAAAGTGAGATGATAAGCACTGAGAGCACGTGTCGCTGAAGAAAAGTTGCTTCATTCATAACAAGTAATGTATTTATAATAGTCAAGATATATCATCCATATGAATTCATGTAACATCATCACAAGACCTTGCACTACAAGAAATTACTAGAAAATCAAATTTTAGCTAGAGAAATATCTGCAGCAATTTCGTAGGTAAGTCGTAGGCAAAAAGACCAGCAATGGATTTGCTGGGGAACAGCGGAGGCAAATGTTCCGTAGCCTCATATAGGTTGCTAATTAGCGAGGAAATTATTTCCCTCGCTATTTTGTAGCCAGACAATAGCGAGGGATGATATTCCATCGTGGTCTCGTCGTGAGCTGCGAAAGGTTGGAGGTTGTCGCAAAGTTACGACAACTATAGTCCGTAGCAATTTCGTTGCAAGTTGGTAGCTATACTTCGTCGCTATTCCGTAGGCATGTGGTGGCTATTATTTGTAGCAGATCCACAGCTGATCTGTAGCTGTTTGTCGTAGCTAATCCACGATGATTGTGAAGCTAAGTTTTTGTAGCAAGTCTGTAGCTGATATGTAGCGATTTGTTTTTTTAAATTTTCCTTTATGCCCTCGCTGTGCCCTTGCTAATTTGTAGCTAATCGTTTCCTTGCGGTTGACTAGCTATTTCGTAGCTGTTTGCTAGTTTTCCTGGCTAATCCCTAGTTAATTCGTAGCTGTCCTGCCCGTGTGTATACAACAATATTTCATTTGGATCTATCCCTTCCTATATACAATTTTACATCTAATTATATCGCCAACATCACCAACACCATCATCGAATCAACAAATATTATATATAGAGAGAGTATCATAACAAAACATAAAAATAAAGTTAACATAGTGAAAAAAAAAATATGTTTAATACATTTAGCAAAGGACAAAAGTATTTGAATTCATAACATCAATTCTATCTCGTCTAAATGGATCTTGGACTATTATTATGAGTATCCTGCTATTGAGATGAAGCTCCAACATTTGATCGAGACGTAGCCATACTAGATAAAAATGGGGTCAAGGATGCAAGCAACTGTTGCATGGTCTCTTGCATGGCCTGCTATTCATGGTGCATGTTCTGCATGTCCTTCTGTATTATACTCATTTGCTCCTTCATTTCATGAATCTCCGATTGTTTTGCTTGACTTGATTGTAAAAACAAAGGGCTGCAACAGTATCACATGACCCAGTTAAGAAAGATAAGCTTTCTCCCAAGCCTTCTACTCTCCCTTTTTTGCTGGAGCTTGCTGCTTCTAGCTATATATTTGGGTCAAATTCTAGATACTCGTTAGGATTGTCCCCATATTCCCTTTCTAGTCCAGCATCCAACTTCTCCTGAATTAAGAAAAAATTGACAAAGTTAATCAACAAAATTATAAACTAGAAACATGAAAGACACTGTTTAAAAATTTGTTAATATTTTACTTACCAAAAACTCTCGAGCATGATCGGAAACAAAGTCATTTGTACATTTTCTCTCATGTGTATGCTCGTAGACATCTCTCATTAAAACAGGACCCCCCTTTCTTTCTCCTAAATGTAAAGTTAGCTAATATGTGAGTTTAGAGCAGAACAACTAACTTTACAAACATAATTAAAATAAAATGCTAAAGAAATTACAAAACATCTCAACTTCAAACAATCTATCACATTACAATGCATCCCTATCTTAATTTAAATAAAATGCTCAAGAAATTATTCCTAAAACATTTATTAAATTAAGAATAATTTTCTCACAATCTTTTCTCAGGTCACTGCAAAACTAATAGCGCCTCCTGAATGTACTGCAACACCAGGAAGGGCACGTCGATTCGCTTTTGCCGCTTCTGACCTTCTTTGAAAAGCTTCGCTAAGCCAATAGTCGACATAGCGATTGCAATCCTCGACTTTGATGTCCCTTGGTGGATTACCCTTAGTTTGCGCTATATCAATTGTGTTATTTTTTCTTAGGCCGGCAATCCTAAAATTTCTAATGCTTTCAGGATACCTATCTTGACACGTTCGATCCCATACTATCCGACCAAGTGACTCATCCTCAGGCAAAGCAAATTTGTATGTGGCCTACAAGAAAAATTTATAATGGAGTTAAAGAATTAATGATATGTATTTAAAATTTTCATCTTAAATACCTTAAACGCAGCATACAATGCATCCTTTACATCCCTGGGGTAATCCTTCCATGTCGAAGCAAAACTAGGTAAGCAATCCATTACCTCCTTCATAATATCATGGGTAATACCTGTAGGTTGAAATCTCTTCCTATAAAAGGGGGAGATGAGTCATCAATGTGAAGTAATTTCAAGTAATTTAAAAAAGAAAAACTTACATCGATGGTCTCCCAACATAAATCTCTTTCCGTCTATCATGTAGAACATCAGTATCACAGTCTCATAATGCAATATCAGCTGATAATGTAGAACATAAATCATTTTAATCAACACAAGGTAAAATAAACAAAATCATGCAAGTTGATGAAGTTATAAGTAAAAAGAGAAAACAACAAAAAGTTAACAAATTATATCTAAATAAAATTATTGCGCCATGTACCAGGGCGAGAGCATGAGGTACTAGGACAGGTGGATGAGATACCAGGACGGGTCGACGAGGTACCTGCGACATCTTCCGATTCATGTGTCTCAACTACAGGTACATTAGACTGTTGTTGTGTACCTAGGATGAACAAAAAATAAATCAAATTTTGATCTAAGTAAATAGACTTGTAATGAAAAAAATTGTAATAATAAACTTTACCTACCTATTGAGTTCAACTGGCCACGGTCGCCAATGCCTCTACCACCGGTATTGCGATAAACAGTGCCTCTACTGCCCCTACCTCTAGTCCTCACAATCGATGTCTGCAAAATAAATTTACATAAATATATATGTATTGATATATAGCACATAATATTTATCACATTACACATAGAAGCATAAGTATATATGTGACAACCTATTCAGTTTCTGATCCTGACTTAAGCTCATCTATGTTGTCCCCTTCTACGAAGCTATTATTTTCATCATCGGTATCCTCTCTTTCACTAGTTAGTAGCTCAACAGATTGAAAATCCAATGAGATATGTATCTCATTTATTGAAATTTTTGTCATTGGAGCATTTTCATCATATAACTGCACATCTTTCTCATAAGTTATGGAATGATAAAATATTTCTGATGATCCATCTTCTTGATAGTAATCATTGGTTTGTGAGTCGTTCTGATCTTCATCGACCAATGTTTCTACCTCAAACAGTCTTGGCCTAACCTTACATGCTGCCCATCTCTCACCAGTGCCTTTGACTCGACTAACTGGGTACTTTGCATAGTACACATGTTGTGCCTGTTGAACCAATATGAATGGTTCATAACTTTGTAGTCTTGATTTATGCTTGATATCTATCAACTTGTATCGTTCATCATATTTAATCCCATTGACTGGATCAAACCAATGGCAATGAAGAATGAAAACATTGTTTTCATGACTAACATAAGATAACTCCAAAATCTCTTCTAGTACCTATTTTTTGAAAGTCTAGGGGGTATTATGCCTATTTTTTTTCTCGAGGATATTTTGCCATTTTCTTATTTTACTGATGGTTAAATTGCAATTTATCGATATATTAAAAGACGGCCACGAAATCACGAAGGAACACCAATGAAAACTTTTGCAAATCAACTAGGGATTTGCTACAGATATGCTAGGACTCTTTTTGCAAATCAGCCACGGATCTGCTAGGATTTAGTGATGAAACTTTTTTTCAACTTACCAACAAAAAACTACCTCTCTAATCTCTCGCAGTTGCATGGCAAAAAATAGGACAAACGATAAGTTTTGATATTGGCGAGGAATTTTTATTGCAAAGCTGTTTTGTAGCCGAATAGCAAGGGATCAGCTACAAAAATATTCCGTAGCTATGTTGTAGCCAAATAGCGAGGGAACAGCTATAGAATTTTCCCTCGCTATATTCCATAGCCAAATTTAATTTTTCTAGTGGTGAAAGTATCCCCTTCACTAGTGAAGAAATCATCACAAATATAATGAAACCCATCACAAACATGGTATTGTGAAAGATTTTTGTTTTACCATAAATCACTACTAGAAAATCGGGAAATTTCAACGGAAATTCCGACAAAATTTTCAAAAAATCCATTGGAAAAATGTTGCTCTAAGAGATTTTCCGACGGCCAATATTCGTCGGAAAAATGCTCGTCGAAAGTAGTTTCCGATGAAAATTCCGACAGACAAATTTTCAATAGCTTTTCTGATGACCCTTGTGACCGATCCTAACCAATGAATTTCCGATGGACTAGGACGTTGGAAAAAATTCCGACCACCTATCCGTCGAAAAACTTTGAGCAGTCGAAAAAACACGAATATAACTTTTTATATTTAGAAATTTCTACGGCCAGTTGTCGAAATTATTTTGAAATAAAATATACATTTTTTCGCTAATTTTTTTAAGAAAATATATTTTTTATGGCAAATATTTTTTTAAAAAAAATATATATATTTTTCCATTGGCTAGTCTGTCAGAATTTGTTTAAAAAACATATATAAAAATATTTTTTCGGCAGCAATTATGTCCGATTTTTTTTTTGTTTTTTCCTCCATTTTTTTGGCTTTTTTGGTTTTTGAAAAAATTTAATACCTATAAAATATAAATCAAAATTTTTCAAAAATATAATTAACCACTACAATCACCATAATTATAATTCACGACAATCTTAATCTTAAATTCATATATGGTAATAATTTTCAACAAAATCAAATAACAAACAAAATAGATAAACGTAATTTATCATCAATTCTCAACAAAAATATTCAACAAATAATGAAGAAATGTCATAAACAAAGTGTTCAGTATTAAATATCTATCCCCAAACACACAAGTACAATATCTAAAGTTAATTAATCCTCATTGTTATCTTCATTAGTAGGTGAGGATAATTAAGCAGGGGGTAAGACATTCAAGAGTGGTGGAAAAAATCTAGGAGTTGACTTAAATGATAACCTGTTGGTGGAACTTATGCTGGAGGACAAGTGTCTATTCGAGGGGCGGGGGAGGGGTGTTTCAACACTTGCATATGGTGAAGGCCAAACAAAAAGAAAGCAGTCATCAATAGTACCTAATCAAACTTGCCCTCAATCGATGACACTCCGTTGGAATTTTTTTTTTTATAATTCCGATGGACACTCTATCGGAAAAGCTAAAGAAATTAAAAAAACTAATTTAATATGTGTATGTCGATGTATTTTTCGAAAATTTTGTAAATTGCATTAGTATTGGTCGAAAATTTCATCGGAATTTTGCAATGGCCTTGTGTCTGTCAGAATTTTCCATCGGAATTTCTCGATTTTCTAGTAGTGAATTCATTAGTATATGCCTTGTCGCAGATTAACTTGACGACGGAATTGAAACTTGTCACAAAACTAACTTTGTGATTAAATTTTTCATTAAAAACTGAAAAATAACTATAGAAATTAATTGCAAATTTGTCACAACTATAGATCCTAAACCTATATGATAACTAACTTGTTTTTGCGTTGGGTTTGTTTTTTCATTTGGCCCTTTTTCAAGCCTGATGCACGTCGCAAGTTTTCCTTTTTCGTTCTTCTTCTTTTTTTTTTTTTTTCTTTTTTTATTAAAGGTATTCAAATCATCACTTTTCCATTAATTTGGTCATTTCCGTTCTAGAATCAATATGCTTCTGAGAAAAAAATTAATAAATTAAATAAAAGCCATTCAAGTTAACTATGTTTTCTTGAAAGTTTAACTCTGCGTCATTTTCAACTTACTTAGGGGATCAATCATTTCATCATGTGAAGAAATTCGTAAAATAATCAATACCTGAATAGACTCAAGACTTTATCTAGACTATGTAAGAAATTCCAATCTATTGATTGTTGACTCTAAATAAAATGAAACAGTATAAAAGGTGTATTTTTCCAAAGAAGAGTTTGATGCAGTAACGTTGTTAGGAGATATTTTACTAAGATCGGAAATATTTTCATTGAGATGATTAATTAGCAAAAGATATTTTGACTTGTAGTATGAAACTTTTGTTTATTTGAGTTGAATGCATTAATAAAGAAAACTCTTTTTTGTTTTTTTTTTTCTTTTTCATTTTAGAAATATATTATGTTGGACTTTTTAGAATTTAGTTGGGTGATTGTACCCTGTCCACCGTAGGGTAGCTCTGCCACTGATTTGATGATGGCTAAAAAATAAAACTGTGCACCAAAATCAGTGTATCATGTGAAATGAGGAACCCAGAGATACCGTAACGGAAAGCAATCCTATGGATTTAAAAAGTAATTGCAAGATTTTTTGTTTTCTAGAAAAGTAAAAAATTATTGTGAAAATTGAGAATGCTTAAAAATAAAAAGTAAAGCATTAAATGTAACACCCCGAAATATTCCCTAAATATATTTTTAAAATCCTCATTTTTAGAACATTAAATCTTTTCAGAATTATAAATGATTTCTTTCATAACTATTCAAAATTTCCTAACAACGAAAAAAAATATATCGTTTTACCAAACAAGAATTTTATTTTGATAAAGCCCGTCCCAAAACAATATTTTGGCCCAACAAACTATTAAATCATGGCCCAAATTCAAGGCCCAACACTCAAGCCCAATCTTTAATCTCAAAATACCTACATATCTATATATCTATATATATATGAGAGGAAAATCTTTGGATAGATTTAGGAAATCAAATCTCCCAACAAATTGGATTTGCTACCTAACACCATGAACCTTTCTTCTTCTACAAGTCATGCATTTATTGAAGACAAGTTCTTCTCTTGACACTTGGCAAGGTCCCAAAATTTTGAAAATTGCTTAGAAGCCATTTCTTCCTTTATAAATAAGTTTTGGCTAGTGCAAGACACATTTTTTCTACTCTTATATACACCTCTTGCATATCTCTATATTTAGCAAAATATTTCTCATCTTTTATACACACACACACACACACATATATATATATACATACAAATTTATCTTTCAAAATTTCTAAAATTTCCAAGGAGAAGGGGAAGATTTGGGAGTTGACACACATAAACACTTTCTTGAGTCTCGGTACCACTGTCCCCCTACATATCCTTTGATTTTCAAAATTTCAAAACCCAACTTTATCTCATCAAATCGACCCATATGATATACCCTTAAAAATCTTAGATAGTTATAGGATTAAGAATCACTCAAAACTATGGAGGAAGTATCCAAAAATGCCATGGAAAGGCAACCTGCCAAGACTGTCGGGAAAAAGCAAGCAGTAGCACGGAACTATTTTGGATGGATATAAATGGAGATCCAACCGTTGGATCGTCAATTGGAAGCCACCATTAGAAAGATCATCGAGTTGAGGTATTATAGAGGTAAATCGCACCATTAAACTATTAGAAACTTTGGGATAAAATGATTGGAATAAGGTTTTCATGTGATACCTATGAGTTTTGGTGTTAAAGTAGGTGGAGTGATTTGGAGCTATAAGAAATTTGGAATCCTCTCAAAGCTTGAAGCTAAAGACCAAAAGTAAGGATTATGACTAATCTCTTAATTCCATGAGCTTTTATTTTGAGCTTGAATCCTTGTTCTATTATTGATCTTGATCTTACACTGCAACCTTGGAATCATTTGACACTCTTGGACTTGAATATGATTCTTGCCCTTCTTAGATAAATGGCTTTATCATGATTATGATCTTTGGACATCCTTACAAAATGTGTGAATTTGTTGAAGTAAGAATCATGGACATAAATGGCATTTTCAACCTTATTTAGTTTTAATCATGATTTTTGGACTTGCATCTTCTAAGATCTAATGAGTTTACGATCCTTGATTGATAAATGATCACGTTAAAGTATGAATTCGTGGGCACCTTTGCAAAATATGTAATTGTTGGAGGAAAGAAATTGGGAACATCAAAGGATTAATGAAAGTTTTATGAAATTGAAACTTAGAAGCAAAGTTAGGAAGATTTTCTTGCCATATTTAAACTTTCAAAATATCAATAAGTAAAGGAATCAAATGAAGGAATATATAAAGAAAAAATTTCTAGAAAACTCCTTGCAATTTCAAAAAAAAAAAAAAAAAAAAAAAAATTGTATGTGCACCACTCACACCCATACTTGGGCGCTAAGGTGCCTGGGGAAGTAGCCTCGAGCCCCTTGAGCGCAACCGCGCCCATTTCCAGGAGTGGTAACACCTAGTCCAGTAACCTTTTTTTCGGCATTTTCGAACTTCTTTCACCGCTTTGAATCCATATTTTACTTCTTTAAATTATCTTAAACTAAAAATCTCGTTTAAAATATTTTCAAGATCATATTTGACTTGATCATGAAATAATTTCGAAGTGTAGGTTGCGCATTTGAAGTCTTTAAGAAAAATTGTTGAGGTATCTATAGATTCCTCTTTTAAAATTTTTTATGAATCATGCCGTTGAAATAACCTTGGAAATCATGTAAAATAATTGAAGATTATTCTTCTAAAGAGTTTTCAAAGCATTGTGCGATATTTTCATGAATCACTAGTACAAAATATTTTATTTTCGCTTGATCAATCTCTAAAAATGTTTTCAAAATACCATGAGTTAATTCCATGAATCATTTCATTAATCATGGATCATTCTTCAGAGATATTTTTAAAATATAAATAATATTTCTGTAAAATTATTCCTTGGAATGCTTTTCGAAAATATTGTTTATCATTGGAACCCCTTTTTTATTGTTTTCGAAAAATCCACAATACATCCATAGATTAGTCTTTCAAAAATTTTTGCAATATAGTTCAATATCCTTATGAGTTACGAAATATATTTCGAAAATTGCTTGACAAGTCCGTGGATCCATCTTTCAAAATGTATTCAAAATATCATTTGATCCTATCAAAGTTTACACTTTTGAAAAGATTTGACATGTTCATAATTCACTCCTTTAAACTTCAAAATGATTTTCTTAAGTCCAAAGTTCAAATCGAATTGAAAACGAACTTGACATTTATTTATGTCCATTTATTGAATGACTCGATTGTATTGAATAGTTTGCTACCGAGCTAGTCCTAAAACTTGTGGTCAATCGTGCTGTTGAGACTGTGCGTTAAGAACGTTCAGTACTCCTCAGGTGGCCACTCGAGGAAGCAAAATGGACAGATAAGGTTATATGAATGTTATATGAATGTTTGGGAGAGATAAAGGTGACAGATCCGCCAACTATTTCTTTCGACCTTATATGTTTGTTGACATTAATATGATAAAATCTATAAGTTATTTATTTGTAAAGCCCGTTTTGAATGTTCGGGTTTGATATATGTTATCACATTCATAGTTTTTGCTATACCTCTTGATCCATCTTGTACTCTACTTTATATGCTATAAACTTTGTTGGGTCAGTAGACTCATGATTTCATCATTTACTGTATAGAAAATTAATTGCAAGAATCGTTCCAAAGTCTCAGGGATTTTATGTTAGTATTTTGGACTTGGTATATGATGTAAATGTATCGTGCTTTGTTAGAATTATATGGGTTCTAGAAATAAATGTATCTTTTGGGTCCTATGATATACTTTTGGAATTTAAGTTGTATTTTGAAAATTTTGGCTTGTAATTTTAAGGATTTTTTAAGCAATGACATGATATGAGCTTCCGCTATGATTTTAGTTGGTTTCTTTTGCTAAAATAACGTCACAGACCTAAGAGCGGATGCTCTAGGATCCAGGGTGTTACATTAAAAGATATAGATGCTGGATGAAGATTGTATTTAACATTTTTCCACTTAACTTTAGAGAATTAATTATATAAGAGTTAAATTTAAAACATCTTATTTAACGTTGAGTTACCTATCCCACTTATGTCAAATCAAAAGGATTTAGAATGTGTTTGACTAAAATTATTTAAAACATCTTATAACGTACTCCCGTGTTTTATAAGATGTTTTAAGAATTTATAAAATATTAAATCTTATTTTAAAAATAAGTCACTAAAGTGTATAAATATAAGATGTTAGTACTGACTATTCTACAAGTAATATTGTTAAAATTGAATGTATACATTAAAATCTTAAAAATAACTTCGGAATTTCTTACTTTCTTTAGAAGAGCTTATAAGATCCTAACATTTTATTTTAGTAGCTAATAAGATAGTTTTAAAAAATCTTTACCAAACAGTTTAGAATTTCTTGTAAACTCTTGAACATTTTATAAGATGGTTTGAAGAGCTTTATCGCTCCCAAACACTCTATTAATTCACTCTATTTAAATTCTAGAAAAAAGATTTGAGCTAGGTTGGCAATTTTGTGTAAAAAACAACATGACATGACACGATATTATTAAGTTTGGGCAAAAATATGGACACTTTATGTACATAAAAAAAAAAAAAAGAAACTACGTAACAAATATTCTAGTTTTTTCTTATACACACTAATGAAAAAGACAAAACAAAAAAAAAAAAAAAAAAAAAAAAAAAAAGACACAATCAACTCATCATCTGCTATCACTGATTATCTCATGAAGCATAGGTTTAGCGGGATTTATTGGTGAATTGTCTGTTGTTATTGTCATTGTCGTATCGTTATGACTAATATTAGTGTTTGATGTTGAACAATCGGTATTTGACACAGAGGTTGTTTGATCATTGAACTTCCAGTCAGTTAGATATCCCGGCCTTGAAGTCACGGGAGCCACCTCGATGTCTCCAGAAAGCATGGCAACAACACGGGACATTGCCGGCCTTTGGGCTGGGGATGCTTGAGTGCACAGAAGAGATACACCGATAATCCTTCTTACTTCGTCTGCATTGTATTGACGTAATTTTGGGTCAACAAGTTCGATTTCCTTGTTGTTCTCGTGAAGGTCCCAAGCCTAAAATAGCATATCAACATTAGAGAGCTATATTGTTAGTAAAGAGAAATTTTAATCGACATTAAGAGCAAGTTCTTGTGATTTATCACTCCTTTTTAAGTATTTTAGCCAATTGAGAAGCAAGTAACTAACGCTACAATGTTGAGCTCGGCTCCAACTTAGGCCAACCCGTCATTGTAATATCAAACATTGAATATGTAATTTTATTGCAACGAAATTTCTCAATATTTCCTTACTTTTAGTATCAACTGCTGCTTTAGTGTATCTAAACTAAGTTTGGAAGGTATGGGGATCTCCAATGTATCACAATGCACAAAGGTTGAAACTAAAAGAACAACTCACCCATTCAAGAAGATATATCATATCATCTTCAAGACTTGAGATAGAATTCGGCCTTCCACTGATGATCTCCAGAGCTAAAACTCCAAAGCTAAATGTGTCAGCCTTTTCAGTAAGGTGTCCACGCATTGCATACTCCGGAGCTACATATCCACTGCACGAGTAAACCACGGAAAAAATAGTTGCGCCCTCACATAGAGAAGTTGAAACATAAAAGACATTCTTTAATCTTGATTTCATGAATCTTACATTGTCCCTGCAACTCGAGTACTTATATGTGACTTTTTGTCGTCATATAATTTGGCTAACCCAAAATCTGAAATTTTTGGTATAAGATCAGAATCAAGCAGAATGTTGCTGGCTTTAACATCTCTATGAACTATTCGAATTCGTGATTCCTCATGAAGATAAGCAAGTCCCCTTGCTATTCCTAAGCATATATCATAACGTGCTGTCCAATCAAGATAAAAGATTGTATTCCCTGTTCCATTAAAACAAGCTCAATATTAATCATTAATGCACAAATTCTATTGTATAACTTATGGAAAAGTTGTAGGTTGTGTTTTTACCACTTCTAAATAGTACTTGATCAAGACTTTTGTTCTCAAGATACTCATAAACAAGTAAACGTTTATCTCCCTCAATGCAGCAACCGTATAATTTCACAAGATTACGGTGTTGCACAGCAGATATTGTAGCAATTTCTGCCACAAACTGACTCTTCCCCTGGTGTGATTGCACAGACAATTGTTTTACAGCAATTACTCTTCCATCTTCAAGTGTTCCCTGTTGGATGTAATACAGACTTAAACTTTCTATGATGGATACAAAAACATATAGGTATTTCCTTAATGGCTAAGGAAACTCATTAAAACATGTAGAAATGTGAAAATTACACAACCGAATAAACAATCCGTTTTTCTTTTCTTTTCTTAGCGAAGCAAAAACCGCCCAATGCAAGGGACCACGAAGATGTTTGCAAGAGATCTTACTTCTTGCATATAATTGGAGAAGTGAAAAGTTGTAGAGAAAATTGTAATGAAGGTTAAGAGTATTTGCATATAAAAGTTAAAATGACTACACAGAGTTGGATGAGAGGTACTTTTAACTTTGAGCTTTTTCCAACTAAACTTTAGAGAATCCAAAGTAAAAGCACTATTTTCATTTTTCAAACACTCCAAAACAACTTACGTTCACTTAGTATTTAAAAAGCACTTTTCTTAAGTTATTGTACACAATCCCCAATTACTATCTTGTTGTCATGTTAAGAACGAAGGACTTAGTGCTTAATCATTTTACAATCTTTGACTTGAACACAATGTTTACCTTGTAAACAGGTCCAAATCCTCCTTCGCCAAGCTTATTAGTAGGATTGAAGTCATCTGTGGCAACTCTAAGCTTTGCATAGCTGAACGTATAAGGTCGTGTATCAATCCCCAGTAGCTCTGCAAATAAATAGATTCATTGGTTTGTAGACCCTTTCAAATGGGAATCATAAAGTTTCAAGTTATTCCTTTCTTACCTTCATCCTCAAGATTTTTCTGCATTTTTCTTCTCCTAAACACATAATATACGACAACAAGAGAAAGCAAACTGGCAGCTGCAATAGCAGCAACAATCCCAACAATCAGACCAGTCTGATTGTTGTTCGTACTCGGAGGATTGTTCGAAACAGTTGGATTGAAATCTGTTCAAAGAGTAAGTGCTCAATAGAATAAAAGAAAACAACTCCAAACTATCTAAGAACAACCCTGTTGTCTGAATTCTAACATACCCGGTGTTGCACTTATTGCCGAAATAGATGGTCCGTATATACCTTGAGCAGGTACACAGCAAGTCCCTTTACCTGCCCAAAACAGATGGATTTCCATATAGTTCTCCGACACCTCAACTGTAAACTCTCTCGTAATAGCCCTTAAAGATGCCCCACCAGCCTCTCTTCGTATATCAAAATCTTTGACCTCAAGATTCCCCTAGAGAACATAAAATTTAGTTGCTAAACTTGGAAATAAATAAAGATGCATTTCCATCAAGATTCTACTTTAAGACAGACCTGTATATATATATCAAAAATGCGCCTTCCAAGACTCTTCCATATCCTATTACCTTCGATTCTTGCCTCTGCAAATTGGAGTCTCACAGTATAGTTGCCATTTTCCAGTCCTAAACCATAGTATCTTAATGATCCAGCAGAAATTCGAGCAGTTTGGAACAACTCGGAGTCTAAAGTATTTGTAAATTGTGATGAAGACGAGGTTGTATACTGTGGACTATTACTATCAGAAGGTAGACCAACATTACTAACTGCCCATCTTTGCGTATTAATCATGTAATATGTTGCTGGACCAAGAGTCTCGTTATCTATTTCATATACAGTCTGATCAGACGACCTAATTTCCAGACCACCACATTTTATTGCAAAGCTAGAATCTGCGGACATTATCATCTACACTTTGTAAGAAAACTAAAATGAAATTCCTGCACATTGCAGAGTAATACGTTCGTCCTCGTTTCAATTCAGACAAGAATTCGTGTTACAAATATACTTGTATCACTTACAAATAGGCGATTCTCAATAACAAGGAAAGTTCCTCTGAAGACAACCCAGTCCACGAGGCAAAGCACTAAAAAGCCAGAAAAGATTACTTATGATCATCAAGAAGATGAGACATAGATATATAAAAATAAAGGAAAAAATTTATTCATAATTCACCTTATGTTAGAATCATCAATGGTGAAGTTGTTGGAAACTAAATTACTGCACCAAAGAAAGATATTGACATCAGTTTGAAAGATACAACATGTCAGAAGGACTATAGAAAAAAGTATATCTAAAATCAAATTAAGAATGGCGAAGATCAAGATTTGTTTAAACATACAGTTGTAAGTTCTGTCCACTAATCCAAGACGGGAAACCTCCGGATAATTCATTGTATGATAAATCTCTGCAAAAAAAAAATAAGATGTTAAATATACATTAATCTATCCTACTAAAAATTGTAGATTTGGTTTGTTACAAAGGTAGCATGAAAATACACACATAGCTTGTAAAGATGGACTTTTTTGGGATGGGAGGGTTCCAGTCAACCTATTATTACCAAGAAACCTGGAAATTGAAGAAGGTAAAATAAGTAAGCTTCTCGTGTTATTGCATCATAGGAAGATCTCAATCATAAATAGGTTAGTACATAATTTCTTACAAGTGAGTAAGAGCACTGTTATTCAAAATCGAATCAGGAATTGTTCCTGTCAAATTGTTGAAGCTCAAATCCCTAAAGAATTAACACATTTATTATATGAGTATTCGTAATTGAATGTAAGTATACAATCAATTGCGAAAGATTTCAAGTTTGTAGAATTCCTTACAGCAGTGTCAAACTCTGAAATCCACCAAAATATGAAGGAATTGAACCAGAAACATCATTGTTCCTCAAAACTCTATTAAAAAATAGGTCATGTTCAAAATTCACAAGAAGAATCATTTGGGTTAGTACTTACGAAAATATATGCTATGATCAAGATATCTTACAGTGTAGATAAAAACGTCATATTTCTTAGGAAATCTAGCGAAGAGCTTCCATTTGATATGTCGCTTATTCTCCTAACAACATATATATTCAAACCAAATGATTAGTTTCTACAGAGCATTAAGCGCGCGCGCACACACACACACACACACAACACATTATTAGGAAACTACAATGTGGAAAGAGGTTGGTAAAACTTACAAGTCATTCAAAGCAAGTAAATTGGAAAATGATGGTGGTATTCGACCTTGAAATGAATTTCCTTGAAACCTCCTTCATATTGTAAGAAAACAGATAAAAATACATGCACAAATACTAGAACTTATTTTCTGTTACTAAAATACTTCAGGACAAGAATAAGCAACATTAAGATAGTTAATATATACATATATATATGTATTTACATAGAAATCAGAAAGGAAACCGGATTCTTTTATCTCACAATTGAGCGAGATTAGACCAACTTCCAATAAAGTCGGGTATCTGGCCTGTAAGTTCATTGTCCGACGCCCACCTAAAATTCGAACAACATTACTGACAATTAAGTCAAATTATAACAATCATTATTAACAGTTAAATCAAGTTATTTTTTGCCATATAGAAGTTTGAAGAAAGTAAAGAAGATGAACTTTTTTCTTAGTGTTCTTACACTCTCTCCAAGCTCTGTAGCCTGGCAAATGATGCAGGAATAGGACCACTAACTCCAGCGCTATCAATGTATCTGCCAAGATGAAAAGACAACATAAATGTCTCACTGAAACAATGTATAGCTCAAACATAGAGCATGAAACAAGAACTTACAGTTGTGTTAGTCTTGTAAGGTTCCCAAGCTCAGATGGTAAAGGGCCAGAGAAGTTGTTTGTTGAGAAGGACCTGCAAATAGAGCAAATACATAAATTTACCATGGGTAATGTTTTTAATAACAACTTTCTAGTTTGCTATAATTATCTCAAACACACATTGAGGTTCGGTAAAATTACCAAAGAATTCAAGGGGGTTTAAATAATCGTAATTGCACTCCCTACCATCCATTCAGTTGATAAAAAACTTAATAGAAGTTGCGTTACTTTACAATCACATCCCAAATCTAACATATTAACTGAAATATTACAAGTAGATTCTTTAATCAAGTTTTCTGTCATTAGGTATAAGATATTTATCCAAACCTCAAAGGGATTTTTGAGTAATTATGTTAAACCTAAGGGATGTTTGAGGTAATAATCCCTTTTAGTTTTTAGCTATCGAGAAGTGTCTCGTAAAGTGTTTGGTAAAGTGAACTAAGCTCTACTTTTGTGAGATATAATTTAGAGTAAATGTCACTAAGCCACCCGAACTATGCTCGTTTTTTGCACTTTGCAACCTAATCAAAAAATCATTTCACTGTACCATTTCAACTTTGCGAAAATTGCACTCTGCAACCTCAGTACATTTTCCAGGGAATATTCCACCGGAATATTTCAATATTGAACACGTATCTTAATATGAAGATAGAAAAAGTCTCGCTTTACCACCTGAATTTCGTGAAATTTTGCACAATGCCACCTACCGATGGCATATGTCCGCTGGAAAATGTACTAAGGTTGCAAAGTGAAAAATTTCGCAAAGTTGAGATGGAAAAGTGAAACGATTTTTTGATTAGGTTGCAAAGTGCAAAAACGAGTATAGTTCTGGTAGCTTAGTGACATTTACTCTATAATTTAAGTTAAATTCCACTAAAATATCAAAGGACCTCAAAAGTTTTTCACCTTTTCCGGTAAAAACATTAGATGAAAATACCATAGATCCATATTGTATCACTCGAAACCGGACATTCAAGAAACTTAACGAATAACCAATTATTTCTGGGGGCGCAAGTACTAATTTTAAAACATTAAAACAATCATAAAAAATTATTTTTGCAAGCGCCAACTATTAATTTTTTATCATTTTTTTATTTGAGTTGCAAACACTCTCAAATTTTATTATTCATTTTCACTGCTAACATCTCAATTTTTCAAGATAAAGCCAACTTCATATCAAAGCAGAAACAACTCCAAATACCGTATGAATAAACAGATATCGAATAAGATGAGAAAAATCCAATTTTTCCAATAAATATTTGTACATAAATATATGATTGCATGGAAGATAAGGAACTACTCACAATGATCTTAAGTCTCTCAACAGCCCAAGTTCCCTCGGAAGCTCCCCTGATAATGCATTTACTCCAAAGGTCCTAATAGAATGAAATCACAAATTTTCAAGATCGCCATGCGAGAAAATATTAGAACAAGCTCTAAATCACAAAATAAATAAACAAAATAAAATAAATATGCCGAAGATGGGATACATACAAGAACCGCATGCGTACGAGATTACCGATGGATGCAGGAAGTGGACCCGTCAAATAATTGTGGCGCAAATCTCTGCAACAAAGACAATGAAATCAATGTTCTAGCATTAGGAAAATGACATTAGTACTTAATGTAGCTGGCAGAAATTCAGGGGTGTGACAGTCTATAAAATTACAATAATACTCCTTATAATTTGAAAAATTACAACAATTGCCCTGATAATTTCTTAAACCACGCCCTATTGCGATGAACAAACAACAGGGGGTGCTATTGATATTCCAGATAGTAAACAATATTATTGTACTCATATCAAACCTTGAGCAGTATTGAGGCAATTATCCCTATGTATAATACAATAAACCAAACATACAGATTACTTAGATACGTCAAATTCCAGAGCTCGTCAGGGATCGGACCCGCAACATCGAATTCATAAACTCTCCTGTAGAACAACAAAAGTAAATTCGGACATTTTTTTATAAGCTGCATTTCTAGGCAAAAATTGATGTTTGCTTACAAAGCAGTAATGTGGCAAGTAGAGTTATTAGCGAAGGAGCAATCGCATTTAATGCCCGGATTAATGTCTCCTATTGGAGTTGAATCCGTAGCAACACCACTGCATAATTCACCACTAATGTTCCATTGATTTGTGGCTGAAATTCCCCATCGTTCAAACATGGTATTCAGAGCTCTTGCTGGAAATCAAATTAAGAGCATCAGATAATTAATTCCATGGATATATACTACTGCATCAATCACCATATCATGTTGTTGAAGGATTTTAGAAAATTTTTTCTAATAAAAGCTTGTTACATGTTTCATATGATAGTTTGTTTTATGCGTATTCAGGAGTCGGGATAGTCCAACGGGGTCTATTTGGGTCTATCTATTTATTAATGAAGGCATAGCGAGTCAGGTAGAGCGATGAGGTCCTGACATGTGTTTTGTTCTAATTTGGTTACTTATACATAGCATAGTTGATGTGGCTTGCCAAATCTCACTAAAAGAAAAATATTATATAAGTCACAAAAAAAATTAACTAATGTACTAAGTGACAGGATAACAACGACTCTCATCTTGTCACTAATGACATATATCTTATAATGACAAAAAATTTTGTTTGGTCACACTGTAGCTAGCTTAATGGTGGCAAAAATTAATGTTAATTACTATTAGTAATTAGTGACGCATATATAATGACAATCTTATAACAATAGAAATTTTCAGTATAATTTTGGGACAAAATTTTCATTGTCGCTATGTTGTAACTATATGTACAAGTATCACTAATACAAAATAAATTTTTTTGTCACTTGTTATATATAAATAATGAGAGATTTCATATTATCATTTTATATATTGTTACTAATATATATATATATATATATATGTATTTTATTTTTTTTTTATTTGCTTGTAGTGTCTAGCTAGAGTCATATGCTCCATCCACGTGTTCTCTTTAAACAATTGAGGTCACACATATCATGGGGGTTATCAAGTTTCAACTTGACCCAATTTCAAATAAAAAGAGGCGAATCCCAAATTTATATAAAAAAAGTATTCTATAAAAAAATATTTAGTGTAGGTAATGTTTATCTATGTCATTACAATCAAATTTTTTATTGCTTTGGTATACTGAATGAGCTTTTTTACATAAATACCTTTTGTGAAATTTCTAATTGGCAAAAAACTCTCTGCTTTATTTTAATTAGCAACAAACTCCCCTACGTTAACTTCCCAAGTGGTGTAATGCACACGCATATGCGAGTGGTTTTAGAATTTTGATGTTTAAAAGACAAATCTATCCTTATTCATTGCACCAAAAGCTCGACCTTTTCTTT
This sequence comes from Handroanthus guayacan, assembly GCA_014898755.1. Taxonomy (NCBI): domain Eukaryota; kingdom Viridiplantae; phylum Streptophyta; class Magnoliopsida; order Lamiales; family Bignoniaceae; genus Handroanthus; species Handroanthus guayacan. The sequence goes on from JACFYI010003691.1 coordinate 61,373, forward strand.
TAAAAAAGAAATAATTCATTGAAATCAAGTACTAAAAACTAATTTTATGATCTGCATAGAAAATAATTTCTAATATATGATGGAAAATGGGACTATACTTAGAAAATAATTTTGCAAATATAGATTTTGGCATTTGTGGTTTTTAAATTTATATAATTTTTAGTTTTTTTATTTTCATTTATGTCATATTTTTTTATCAATCATTTCTTTTCCCATTTAAGAGGTCTCAAGGTGATTCGGGTGAGGTAGTGATTAGGTGTTGCTCGCGTGATAAGGTAAAGGTCACAAAACTCAGAGGTTATATGTTCGATCAAATTGACCAATATATGAGGCGGTTTTTCATTTATTTGTTAGTTATTCCACCTAATCTTTACTTATTAGTATTATTAATTGTGCCCCCCTCATTCTAAATTTTCTTTTAAAACGAAGGTAATGGGTGGTCGGGTTAAAATGATTTGTTTGCCCCTACCTAATCCTAATTCAAAATCCCCATACTTCAATTAATAATCCCCGCCGGTCAGATCGAGACCAATTCATTCGGAATTATTGGTTCCACCTTGGCCATTCGATGTTCTTATGTTAACTAATTGATAACGTCAGCTAGACTACACAATTAGGTCATGTTAGCTCGATGTTTTATACCTCACACACAACAAGCCAAACATATGCAGCTGATTAGCCTGAGACCTAGTTACTCAACCAGTTTATATTTATCTAACGGACACCTTTATCTTACATCTTGATTTTCGCTCTATAAATTCAAAGGCCACAGACCAATGATATAAACCTTCCCCTGAAATCTCTTCTTAAGGATGATCTAGGATATTTTCATCTCATCTTTAAAGAATTAAAAAACAAAAACAAACAAACAAAAAGGAGAAAGAAAAGGATTCGGGGCCACGTGTGCAGGCTGTCGGAAAATCAAAACCAAGTCTAACCTCATAGTTCATAGTTCATACTTCATACACCCCTTTCCATATTGTAATATAAAAATTGAAGAAGAAAAGAAAGAAAGGAGTTAACATTAGTCAACAAGTTGCGGCTGACTTTATCCCAATGACATGTTTATAGAAGGAAAGTTGCGTTTCAATCTTGAATTTTGTTATAAACTTATTTAAAAATTTAATTTTTCAATTTAACCGAATAACAAATTTCATTAAAAAAAAAAAAAAACAGAGAGAGACATTATTAGATCATTTTTTTTATATATAATTTATTACATTATCAATATAGCAATTTTGTTGCATCATCAAATCAGAAGCACAACTACATATGAACCCAGTTAGATCCTCTATTCCAATATCAAATATAATAAATATTTAAATATATTATTCAATAAAAAAGAAAAACAGACTATTATTGATATCTATATATATATATATATATTTGAACCTCTAACTCCTAACATTATTAATTAATTTACATATGAGTAATAGTACTCAAAGCACCACATAAGCAATTAAACTAAATACATAATTCATTAAACAAAAAAGATCGGGAGGAAATTAAAGCTATCACTTCGAATTTCTTATTTCAATTTGTGTTTCATATTTTATTCCATTGTACGGATGTTTGTTAAGTTATAGCATTTATAATTCTATATTTTTATTAAAAATTTTAATACACTTGATATGTATTTAAAATAAATTAGGATTTAATATGATACCAGGAGCAATAATTCACTGTACCTTTTATTTCTTGCGCAATTTTAAGGATGTACGGCAAAATTAAACCGGCTTCGTATGTGTTAATAATTGCAAAAGAGAAAAATAAATAAATAAATAAAAGATGTGCACCTTCAGCACGATCGGTGGTGGCATTAGAAGTTCGATTTTGAGCTTGGGCAGTATTCACCAGTTGCTCAACGGCGAAAACAAACAACAAGACCACCAGACGCCGCCGCGACCTCAGACGCCATTGAGGTGGCGCTGCCGTCCCCGCCGCCATATGAAACATATATTTTTATGAGAAACGAGGAAAAATATGCGTATGAGAAAAGTGGTAATTAGGGATATGTGCCTGGAGAAGATATATACACATACATTGTATAGATATATGCGGTGATTCAGAAATTTGACCCATTGAAAGAGGTTAATGGGTGGGCGACGTCAGCAAATGTGAACCTTCTTGTTTCTATTTTAAGGCTCCGCAATCCGCACTTGAATTTATTCGGGCCAGACCCTTCTTCACTTTTCTGTTTTTAATTTTTTTCCCTTTTCATATATTTTCAATTTTCCTCTCTCTCTCTCTCTCTCTCTCTCTCTCTCTCTCTCATCTAAATGCAATGGTAAATATAATCCGTTAAGTTTTTTGTTAGCTAAACTATCAAGAGAATTGTACGATAAACTATAGAAGTGTTTCTCCGATTAAAGGCTAAACCTCAAGGCATGTCAAGGTAGTTAACCCTTAAATAAGTCATGACAATCAACTACTGCATTCAAAAGCAAAGTTCTTTCCTTTTTTTCTTTTTTACTAAAAAGGATTATGTCTGATTCTCCACAACCTCGGCTCGAAACATGAGTAAACTAGGTACCCTTGGATCATATTCCTATTATACCTTAAGTTTTTCCATAATAACAACTGAGGATATCATCAACTCTTTTGTGTGTGTATTTGATTCATATTTGAATCAATATTATTTACGTTTTATAATTTTTTATTAAGTTGTTGTGCCATCATGGATTTCTTTTATTGATTTTGATTTTCAATCTTGCTTTTCCTATAGTGAAAAATTTGGTACGTTTACAGCTCAATTTGAGTCCCTATTGGTACTTAGATATTTTTCCTTTGTATTAAATATTAATTTTTTAGGAATATTTCAAGATAAAGCTTCATTTACCAAGAATCAATAAATAAATACACACTCTTTCTTGGCACACTACCAATCCTCAAATACTACCTTTAAAAATAATAAAAGTATTAGTTTTTAATTCTTAGTTCTCATAATTTTGAGACAAAAAAATTAGATATCACTAGTTATATCATATTTTTTTGACCCAGCCTTTTTCTTATTAATAGGAAAAAAAAAAGAAAAAAAAACCATCAATACGCCAAGTGTTAGAATTTTTCTACTAATGCAGGGCGAATATTAATGTGCCTTAACCAATTATTATATACAGACAAAACGACAGCCTTGTCATTTTCCCAAAAGATAAACACGTGAAATATATGGTGGGTCAAGTGGAGGATTCACCAATTCATTATTGTCAAGATTCGGGCCCCATGCATCTATAAATGCTATAATATAATAACAAAAGGGTCAGAAACCCTTGGTTTGTATTCATCTGATTCTTCTACATATTCTTATTTTCATGTATTTTTATATGATATTTTTAAAATATTCAGATAATTATCTTCAATCTACATTTGCAATATATATAATTACCTTTACCAACTCATAGTCCATTACTGTAATTATATATCCATGTATATATAATAATTATCTACTATAATTATGCATATATATATATATTTATATATTAATTATATTTTTAATGTTATTAAATGTTGACATATAGAATGGGCACAGAATGCGAGTACATACTATCAATCAATCCAAAGAAAATTATCATTAAATAAAATAAATAAATAAATGAATAAGAAAGTGTAATAACAACTGTTTGATGTGGATGTGGGCATTAAGTGAGTGGCTGTAATTTTCCATATTTACCAAGGATAAAACGAGTATTGGATTTTTGTTAATGATTTAACATTAATTTAAGTGTGGCTAGAAAATAGAAATATCAAATAAGGCGGCTGAATTATTATATATATATATATATATATATCTTTCTTAGTTTTAGAGAAGGCTTGAGGTCTACACTTTGGAATTTATCTATTCCAATGTAGGACCATTTATGCACCTTCTTAACCAATTATTACATATACAAAGAGACAGCCTGTCATTTTTCCAAAAAATAAACTATGAAATATATAGCTCAAGTGGAGGATTCATTAATTCATTATTGTCATAATTAAGAGCCTATAAGGCGATAACGATTGGACCATAAACTTTTGATATGAATTCATTTGATTTTTCTACATATTCTTATTTTAATGTAATTTTATATAATATTCTTAAAATGTTCAGATAATTATCTTCAATCTATATCTGCAACTTATATAACTACATCCACTAACTCACAGCCCATTACTGTAATTATAACCATGTATATATAATAATTATCTACTATAATTATGGAATATATATTAATTTTATTTTTAATGTTATTAAATATTGACGTGAGAACGGGCAAAGAATGCTAGTATATACGATCAATCAATTCAAAGAAAATTATCATTAAATAAAAAAGAAATTAAGAAAGTGCAAGAGCAACTGTTTGATGTGGGTGTGCGCCTTAAGTGAGTGGCTTTGCTTTTCCATATTTCTCAAGGATAAAACAAGGATTAGATTTTTTTTGTTAAGGATTTAATGTTTATTTAAGTGTAGCTAGAAAATAGAAATATCAAATAAGGCGACTCAATTATAGAAGTTTCTTTCATACTTTTAGAGAAGACTTAATTAGATCAAGTTTAAACCACAACTTTTTGTTGTTGTTTTGAAATTTTAGGAAAAATTACATTTTTACACTTGTAACTATACTATTTTTTGTTTTTGATTCTGTATGTATTGATTCAACAATTCTAATACTATAAATAACAATAATTTACAATTTATATCCGTTTTTGCATCATTATGCCCATTTTTTGCACTTTTAGTCTTGCTCACAAGACTAAAACTGTATGATTACTACAATGTACAGAACCAAAATTATAAAATTTATTACTATACGTACAAGACTAAAATCACTAAAATCAAGCATGAATAGCAAATTATTAATACTTATATGACTAATATTGTTCAACCAATACATACATGATCAAAAGTAAAGAATAATATAATTACAGGATTAAAAATATAATTTTTCCAAAATAAGGAACCTTCGAAAACAATGTTCATATCCCAAAATCATGTCCATGCAATGGTCAATGGTTTTGTCGTTTATTAATTTAGATAAATTTGAGACCCAGAGCCGTTAAAGTTATAAAAGAAATTTTCAAATAAAGGGAAAACATATATATATATATATATATTCTAAAAGATAATACCAACTACCTTTCTAAATTTAAACATATAATGTTACTAAGAATGTATTAAATTAAATAGCAATATTTTAAAAAGGAAAAAATTTGAAATATCTGTGTTTTTTTTATTTATAACACATAAATCCTTTGTTAAGTATGTTATTATTACAAGAATACTATATGTAAAATACACCCCGGGCCCCAGACAGTTAACCCACTCTTATAACCACCCACAACTTAATAAAAAGTCATAAATTGCTAATTTATCTCTTTATATTAAATTATGCATATATATTAAGTATCTTAATCATATTTAAATCAATAAGTACACACAAAGCAAATCTGCATTATACTTTAATATATATGAAATATACATTAATTATTCATATATACGTATATTAAATGTGCACTGAATATTAACATATATAAAATACCTTCGTGTGGGGGTGTATATATATATATTTAACAGGTCAAATTCATATTTAAAATTTAAAACTTAGAACCAAAACACGTTAACTATGAGTTGACGTTTAAAGAGAATTAATTGTCATTATATCTTTTGTTAGATGCAAAATGTTCGCCATGCTCATCAATTGCTAGTTGGTTTTGTCAAGTTATTTATTGAATGGCAAAATATCCAAGTTGTTCATCGTATTTTTCTTCGACATCAAATTGGGCACTTGACCATCAGAATCATGGGTACTCAGTACTCACTAAACATTTTCTTTACATGCTTTCAAAGTTGGACATTTGCTTTATTGATAAGCGAATATATATGGCCTACATCTAATAGAAAATTAAACCATATTTGAGTATGAAAATGCAAAAAAGTCTTCAATCCATTAAATTCTCCTTTGAATGTTTAAAATTTTGGAATTTAGAAAACTGTTAGGTGGCACTTAGATTTTTCCTACAAAAGCTCTTGATTACTTGAATTAGTCTTAAATTAGTCTCAACTACTTATAAATTAGCAATAGAACTTTTTTGTTTGAGTAGGGTTGGCAAGGGGGTTGATTTTACCACTATTCGAATCTGTTCTGTAGTTTTTTCAAGTGTGCCAACCCCACCCTACCAGCCTTTATGGGTTTAACGGTTCAAAATCCGCACCACACCTTCAATATAATAATAGAACCCACACCCTACCCGCATGGTTTTTTTTTTTAAAATAAAAAATAAATGCAACACACTATATAATTAATGAAATGTTATTATATTATAATATAACTACAAAATCGTATAAAAAAAATTTTAAGAAAAAAATGCATTTTTTCACAATAACACAGACATGAAAATCAATCAAATTTAAAGTGAGACAATAACATAGTCCATTAACCAGTTTAGCCCAAAAAAAAAAAAAAGTTAAGAATCATAACAAATTGTCTGCATATTAGCATAATACAAGCAAAACATCTAAATACAAAGCATCAGAAATAAAATCATAAATCCAACATCATTGACAATTCCATATCCGCATTACATTTATACACATTTTAATACATTGAATTATCATATTTTCATTTTAATTACTCTAACATTGTTACTTAGTGTGTGAAAAGCAGATAAACTCAGCAAAAGGCCCAAAAAGATGAACAAGATCAACAAAAAGCTACTAAAATGAGCGTTGGGGATGCCAATATGATTGCTGGAGCATGGAGGATAGAAAACAAGAAAGAAACACACCGATGTGGGTGCTAGGACGCCAACCAAAACAAAAGCTAGCCGAAAGTGTTACCCTTGAATTTGGGCACAGGGGCACCCAACTCATTAGCTAGGGGCATAAAATGTAGGGATGGCAATGCGTGCTTGTCGCATGGATTCATGTCAGGTTGAGTTAGAGATATAATATAAATTTCATCAACCCTAACATAATTGTGATATCCCACATTAGGATATTAATGAAATGATTCCCAATATATAAGTAATGGCCAAAGAATCCATGTGCAACTATTGGATATTCCTTTTGAGCACGTTATTCACAACTCAATTTCAGGTTGTACACGGTGGATTCTCAGACAAATCTCACGTCCTGAGCCCCTGGGCCTGGGGCGTGACAATAATCCAACCCAACCTGATAATAACATAAAAATACCCCACCTTAACCCAATCTAATAAAAATCGAGTTCGAGTTCGAGTCAACCTAATTTTAATAATAATAATAATAATAATAATAATTATTATTATTATTATTATTATTATTATTATTATTATTATTATTATTATTTTAACAACCAAATGGGTTTAAAGTGAGACACCTAGCCTATAGATTAAAATGAAAAGTTTAGCATTAGGATTTTTTTTTGTAACTAGTTATTGTGAATAGCATTAGGATTATTTTGCAAAAGAAATATATATATATATATATATGTTCCTTACTTCCTACTTTAATTTATAGTACATCATTACAATTATTTTAAAATTAGTAGGAATTATTTTCTATATATTTTACATAAGGATAATGTTTTTCATCACAAGTTAGTATAAAGTACAAAAATTGTCTCAAATAACTAATGTTTTATCTTCCATAACTATTCATATAACATCATAATATTCATATAGTTTTATAATTTTTCTTCATTTTTTATGTTTAGTAATTCAGGATAATTTGATAAAAACTATTTTGAATACTTTAGTTGTATGAATTGAAATTGATCCCTTAAAGTTATGATTGTGAGTATATAAACTTTATAATGCTATGTATATACAACATATAAAAGAAATAATAATTCATTTATTTCATTGAAAATAGATTTATTTAAATTTATTCGATATATGGAAAAAAATTTAAGGAAGAGATATTATTGGAAGTAAGTATTTTAAAGTATCTCAAATGCATATTTAGCACTTTTATCATGAATTGTAACGAAACTTAAGTAAAGATGGCATGTAATATTATTAAAATTAGTTTTTAATAAATTATATTTTACTTATTTTATAGTTTATATATTATTTTATACTGATTATTTTGTTCTTATCAACCATTATCATATCATTTTATTCATTTATATTATAAAAGTATATCTTTTTAAAAATTTAAAGTCCAATTACACCAACAATATTCACTCACTCACTCACTCACACACACACACACACACACACACACACAAAGTTATTTTGGATCATGTCGTGCCAGTTCAGGTCAATTCGAGTTTTCGTGCCACCCAAAATCAAAGTTCAAGTTGTTCGTGTAACCTGAAACCCAAATTATTTTTTTTGGATTACTATCTGTGTCAACCTTTTTGGACACAAACCCAAAAATGGGTTTACCCAATTCATTTGTTTTGTTTCGAATTTGTGTCGGGTTATCGTATCATATAAGAAATTGCCACTCCTAATAAAATGCATATCTCGGCATTGGACACCCAATTTTGGCATTGGAGCACCACATCTGATGTAGATACCCTCATTATTCGGATTTTAAGAGACTTTAGGGCCTAGCAAACTCTGTTTTGCAATTAACTCTTGGCTTTTACTCATCGGTGGGCTGAATTGTGGAAATGGCTTGCACAGAGCATTCCATAATAACCACACATGGTTTCGCGATTGCCCCCACCAGAATCGCATAACGGAATGTTCTAACTCTTTGACAGGGGCTCTTGGTAGAAGAAAAACAGACATGAAATATGTTGGTACAGCTCGGAGCACTAATTTAGTCAATATAGCTTTTACCTAGCTTTTGATATATGTTTTCATCCCACCCATTGATACGAGAGTAAAATCTATTTCGAACGATTCCACATACCTCTCTTTTAGACTGTTCCAGAAAGGTGGGTATCTTCAAGTCTTTGTCAAACTTATTCACCACCCGAAAACCCAAGATGTCCATAATGGCCCCCCGAGTGAATGGAGAGATATTTCTTTTAAAACGCCTAGTAGATTTAGAAAGATTAACATGTTGTCCCGATACAATTTCAAACCAAGAAAGAATAGATCGAATAGCAGAACCGTCCATTGAGATTTCCTCTTTAAAGGTATTGTGACACATCAAACTCGTATTTCTAAAATTTCTCATTTTAAATTTCTTATTATAAATCAAACTAATTTAAATAAATCTATTTTTAATAAAAAGAAATCAAGTGTTATTTTTTTATCTTGTTGTATATACTTAAAATATCATATAATTTATATACTACATATATAGGATATAGGCATTCCTTAGATGGTGGCTAACTTTTTGAACTTTTCATTATGATCTATCTTTTCATTTTGCCCGATGGTTTTAAACCTTCGGTTTTAATTCTTATAACATCATTGAGTAAGTTGTTGAAGGTTCAGTACATCTGATTCATTTGAATTTTAATTGGGTTGTTAATGTGATAATGGTTAAAAAAGGGGTCATGGCACACTTTTTTCATAAAAAAACATTTCATTTCCTCACATTTTCATTTTAGTAAAAATATAATATTAAGGATATAAAATAAAAAATAAAAATAAAATCTAATTAGCTGGTCGGGACAGGGTAGGGATGGGCTGGTGGATCGTCTAGGGTTAGCAAAATCTATATTATACCCTATTTTAACTTGACACAAACCCACTCGATCCATGCAAAATGCAAACCCTAATATGTTGCACCATCAATTTCCCCAAGTGAGTGAATTAAGAAAAGATTTCTTATAAATAAATGAATAAAATTTAGAGATAACTAAATATAAATTTTTTCAAGAGAAGAAGTTAAAATGGTAACTTCATCCCAAAATAGGGTAAAGGTTAGTGATCAATCAGGTCTTTTAAAATAAAATACAATTTTGGTGAAATATAAATTTCTTTTGGGTTGACTAATAATTTAATTTTAAAAATTTATTTTAAAAAATTTATAACAATATTTTCCCGACAACTGATTGTCTTGCACCAACTGGAATGACGCCCAGGGACCCATATATGGCTTTAACGTATTGCTTCAAAGCCCATCACATACATCCAGCCCAGCCGCTTGAGAATCATGATTTCTGAGTTCAGAATTTAAATCAACTTTTGTTTATTGCATCACTATATATCCACTTGTACATAAATTTACACTCTATACACATTCAACCCTGAAAACTTTTTGGCTCAAATATTAAGGGCTTATTTTTCTTTAATTATTAACCTTATATTTTATTCAAGCAATCAGGTAAATGCCAATTCAAACATGGATAAGTTAACCAACTTGAACCACCAAAGTTAGCATATCTTTTTCAAAGAAACATTCATTATCCCAATTTCAAAGGTAAACATTTCCTAATTTGAAAGAAGCACGTGTTTGACCTAATTTAGCTTTCTTAGTTTATTGCAAGAAATTTCTTGTTTATAGATCGTGCATGGATCAGGATATTGTACACCAATATTAAATATACAATCTTCAAGAAGTGGACAATTCGATCTTAATTTTAGAATTTTTAATCACTAAAAGTATTTAACGACCAGATGTAATCCAGGGATTCTATAATATCCGCCCCTAGGTCCTAAACGTTACTCAATAAAGGGAACTAATTAAAAACCACAACAGAAAACTGATAACATCTCTATCACTTAAATACCAGGGCATAACTTACATACTAGCCAAAAATTTTCCAAAATTACAACTTAGATTCCAAAGATACAAACCAACTTTGTAGAAAATCCTAACAAATTCCAACTAAATAAAATACATAAACAAATACATATCTCAAGTATAAAGATCTAACACAAGGCTCTCAAAGCACTGGATAATCGCAGGAGTTAATTTCCTATATGATAATAATAAAATCATGAGTCCACTGAGTAAGACTTATGGCATATGACAAAGAATACAAGATTCAACAAGGGGTATAGCAAGATACGAACCATAAATGTGATAACAAATAACGGATCGAACATTCAATGCGTGCATTATGAAACAATAGCTCATAAAATTTATCATATTCATGTCAACAAACACATAAGGCTGAACAAACCTTTGGTAGGTTTGTCATCCTTATAACTCCAACATATAATATACATATAATCTTTATCCCTCCATTACTCCCTCAAGGAGCGCCAAACATATTAAAAGGTACAGTTGACCCCACATGCCTTAGAGTAGCCCTTCAGCATCCTACCTCCAGGATTCTTCCGAACTACCCAATATGCAGGCATTTTTAGGGGTTCAGACCAATGATCCATTATCGCTCAATCCAATACTACCTGAGAATTCCCAGAGCCTAACTTATCATACTTATCATACTTATCATACAGATAGGTTTCGGATGAACAAAACATATTCAAACATATAATTCCCATTTGGGGGCAAACATTTGTATAGCTCACGATTTCAACAAACGGATCGGGTTGGATCTCAAACTTAGGAAAAAAATTATTTTGAAGTCTTAAAACATCTTAAAGAAGTTAAATATGGACTTGAAACAGTAAATTAGAGTCAAAATATAAAAATTTGGAATTTGGAATGGGCACTCCAGTGTCAAAATAGCATTTTTGGCTACTGAAATGGGTGTCTTAGCACTTGTTTGGGTGGTCCCACCACCCAAATAGTACTTTTTCTACTAGACGTTGAGTGCTTGAGTACACATATGGGCACTCCAGCACCCAAATAGTGGCTAGAGCCACTGGTTTGGGCTACTGGGCACCCATATGGGCGCTTGGGAGCTCAAATTTTTTTTTTTTTTTTAAAAAAAAAATTTCAATAAGCCCTTTTTAAGGCCATGTTTCTAAAAATTTTGAGTCTCAAATTTAAATTAAAATTTTTGGGAAAAACTATTATAACTTTTTAAGTCTGTTATTTCACTTTGGTCTCAAAATTTCGCACTGTCCAAGGTCCCATATCCATACAAAAGCCAAGGTAAGGATTTCAATGATATTCAAAGTTCCAATGATTCCAATGATTCCAATCATAAGGAATTTTGAGCTTATAAACACAATAGATCATACAAGAATTTCACATATAAGCTCACACCTAGTTTGTACAAAAAGCAAGCAATGATCCAATTATTCAAGAAGTAAGGAAAAGTCATAAATCTTACTATTGTTCTTAGCTTTGAAGCTTGAGGTTAGATGATCCAAAGATCTTAAGTTAGCACCTCTAAACCAAAGTCATACATATATGTTAGGCTATGTTTTCAATAACCTCAAGTCTTCCATATATCCTACATACTTAGTGTTCCAAATTTACCAAAAAGGTTCGAGTGAAAGTTTCCCTTACTTTTCCCCATTTTGTAAATGAATTGTGTAATTGTTATAAGAGATGGATAGACTTTTAAGTAAGATAGAGATGTAGTTTTCTTGAGTGGAGATACATATATAAAAATATATTAGAGAGCGAAGTGCGAGAAGATTGTGTGTGTAAGTATGCAAGAGAATTAGCTAGCAAGACTGTGAACTTGTCTTGCAAGACTAGGCTTGTTTATAAATGGATAGAGGGCTTTTCTGCAAATACAAAACTTTGGGGATGTTGCCACATGTCATAAGAAGATTGGAGGAAAATGGACACGTGTTGCTTGCAAAGATGGTTTTAGTACAAGGAGTGGGTGAGGGAAATCCTCTCCCCTTTGATCCAGCCGATTTGTTATATATATACATACATGCATATATATGTATATATATTAATTGAATTGTTGGGCCAAAAATTGGTTTAAGTTGGGCCAAGGCTTGGGCTTAATGGGTCGTTCGGGCCAAAATGACATATAAAGGAGTTTTCGATTGCAAGAAAAAATTTTCAAATGCAAAAAAATATTTTGGCTTTAAAAAAACTTTTCATGATCGTAAAAATGAATTTTTGTTAGGAAAATATCGGATTAAAAATTCAATTAGAAAAATTTTCAGAGTGTTGCACCAGATCTGATTAAAAACATTCATATTTTGAAATAAGTAGGTCTTGTATCGTTTCCTCTCAAAAAAAAAAATAAAAAGGAAACTTGGCTGGACAATTCAATTTGCTAAAAATTCGAGTCTCAAAGTGGAGGACAAAATGATGAGTTTAATGAAATTTGGGGGTGGAAACTATATATATTACGGACTTTAGATTGCACCCTCTAGACTTTCCACCACTTAAGATTTGCCCCAGAAGATTAGGCCTGATTTCAATTTAGCCCAGACTGGCCACCAAACTTTTTATTCTTTCAGTTCAACACCTAACATTTTGGATTTTGGACAATTAAGTCCTTTTTAAATGTTTTTCCAATCCCTAGGCTTTTACATTTGATTGGCATTCTAAAAACATTTTAAGAGACGAATTTTTTCATCTCTAAAACCCTATTTTCTTGCAATGAGTCACATAATCCTTATACCTCCTTTGTCACTCTAACGCTCCAATCTTGATCTAGCGAATTAAACAGGATTTTCCTCTTTAAGACGATTTAAAAAATTTCAATTCTCGACTTAAGAGCTCCTATTAGTTTTCTATTATCATTGTCTGAATAATGAAAGAGTTTAGTATATTATATCAATATCAAAATTAGTTATAAATATTATATAGTAATAACTTGTAAAAAGATATTAGTTAATTAACCAACATATTTCTTTTTTTACATTTTCCTTTCTTTAATTGTATTTTATATGAATAGAGTATTAATATATAATATTTATTAATTACTTTTAAAGACGCTCAAAAATGCTCCCGCTTTCTTATAATTTTTACTTTTGCTGCTCTCCCACTCTTGCTTTATGTGATTTAGGATAAAACCAACATTTTAGTAGATAATTAGTTAGATGCATGTTTGTTCAGACATTCTAAGAAATGCGTTGCGATTCCATATTTGTTTGCATTTAAGCTGCAATCTTATACCTTTCTTAGCCTTTTGGCTAAGATCAAGTGTAGGCTATGATTGTCGGATTTTAGGCACTGGATGCATATCACTGGGGGAAGAGAAAGCGCCAAGAGGAAAATATAGAGCAAAATAATTAATGATCATAGCGTAATATGTATAATCCTAAGTCATAGCCCACCATGTAACACAATGCATGTACCGTTGGCTGTGCTAGAATTTATACCAAGATTGGACTTATGGTACCTAATAAGGGTAAAATGCAATTTACCCCCTTGTGAAATACGAAAATAGCACTTTACCCCCCTATGAAAAAAAATAGGCAGAGAGCCGTCTCGTGTTTTTGAAAAATGAGCTCACTAACCCCCTCCATCCGAAAGTGTTATGCACGCGCGTAGGGTGCAACTTTTTTGTGGTTTGTGGTGCACAAAATGGCTATTTTGGCCTCTCCTTAAATTATTTTTAAATTCACATAACAAATTTTCCTTTCAACCCACAAAATTAAATTTCATGAATGAAGATTAGTTAATTAGGCAACAAGGCACACTCAATGTGTGCGCGGCGCCTAAATTTTCTACCTATAAAATGAAAAAAAAAATACTTATTTACAATAATAATATTTTTCTTAAATATATTGTGTAGAATACCTAAATTTGGTGAAAATAACATTGGAAAGAAAAAACTATAATTGCAAAAAAATGCAAAAAAAAAAGTTAAAAAAAGTATTTTATCATTATTTTTTACAACTACTTTGTAATTATCTTCAAATATAGCATTATAGTTGTCCATCAACTGAAAAACATGCTAAAATAACTACATAAGGTGCTCATACTTTTTATATACTATGGATAATAAATATTTCTTTTTAGGGGGTTGTCTAAAATAAGTTCACCTAGTAAAAGTTTAATATCAGGTACCCACTCTTTAAATGCCAAGTGTCCTTATTATTGTTTATATATATTTTTTATTAAGTTTATTGTGTAAGTCAATCGGTTTTCACAAAAATTTTTATGCTTTATTTTTTTTGTATTTATTCCCCGGCCACTTACCTCAAGTCTCGGCAATTATTTTGAAGTTCAAGTATATATATTTTTTCAAGAGATAAAAAATATGATACTAAATATTTTGAATTTCTATGGCATTATGATATATTAGCAAAAATCATAGTATACTAGAAATTGAATATGAAATACTGTTACGTAAACCATAGTCTATATAAATATTAAGTCCTATTTTGAAGTTTATTTTGAAGCATAGAGAATAAATAACATAATGAAATATAAAATGTTCAATATTAATTATTAATCATCATGTTAGATATTAATTATTAATCATCATGTTCAAGTATAAAACTTTACTAATTCCGAAATTAACTAATAGGCTCACGCATAGTAAATTTGATTTGGCCACTTATATAATATAACAAAATATTTATATTTGGCCATTTATATAATAAAATAATTGGAATATAAAAGTGTGCTTAAAAGTAGGCTAAAATCGTGGATATTTATAACTAAACTGGAAAAAAAAATAAAGAAGTTAACTAACCTGATAATGTTACCTATTTAGCCGGTAAGACTCTGGTTACCTAATATTAAACTCTACTGCTTGATACCTAATTTTAGACAAGTCCTTCTTTTTAGATATATATTTTTCTGTGAACTACTCATCATTTAAAGTACTTAAAACATACAACAATCAATTCTTAAATCTCAATTACTATTTTAAGACCAATATTATAAAAATACCCACAATAATTTATTTAATTAATTCTTTTAAACATATCATAATTAAAATTAAACTTTAACCTTTCCTATTTTCTTTCATTTTCTTGATCTTAGCTCAACCAATCAGCAATTCATCAAAAAGAAAAAAGAAAAAATTGAACAATCACCAACCTCCTCTAATAAAAATAAAATAGACCCCAAAGTTCAAAATAAAAAAATGATAATAATTTAGAAAATTGAAAAAAAAAAAGAAGGAAAAAAATGTATTCCAAGGTAACAAATTCCTAACAAGAAAAGAAAAAAAAAAAAGGTAATAATTTGGGGGTGGGGGTGGGAGGCAAAAAAAAAAGATTCTGAGGGCCAAAAACCACAAAAAAGTCGCACCCCACGCGCCTGCATAACACTTTCGGGCGGAGGGGGTCAATGAGCTCATTTTTCAAAAACAAGAGGGGGCTCTCTGCCTATTTTTTTTTTTTCACAGGGGGGTAAAGTGCTATTTTCAAATTTTACAGGGGGTAAATTGCATTTTACCCTACCTAATAATAACAGCTTTTGTGGGAAATTTTATGCAAGTAAATATTTAAATGGTTTGTAAATTAGTGAATGAGAGATATTTGTTTTCTACAATTTGGTCCTTATTTCTCATTTTGGCTCTCAAACGAAGGGAAGAATAAATACTTTATATAATTTTCAAACTATTTTTCATTTTTACTCTATTTTAATCAAATAAATAAAATTTGAAATAAATAAAGAAAAACTATTTTGTTTAGTTTCCTTCTTCCTATTTTATTAATTTTCTCTTCTTTTCTTTTTCTTCTTAATATATCTGATATTTCATTAAAAGTATGTATGTTTATTTATCTGATTAAATTGAAATAAATTTAAACAAAGAATTTCAAATTATATAAAGTATATACTCTTTCCATGGGGACCAAAATGAAAATACCAGAAGTAAGATACAAAGGAAACTTCAATTTACTTTGATTAATTTACCTTGACATGCACAATCAAATTTCCGGCCAAATTTTGTTGAAAATTCATATTAGGAATGACTATGAACCAAAATTATAATATTAGATGCTATAATTTAGGGGTGGCAATTCGTGCGTGTCTGGTGGGTTCGTGTCGGGTTGAGGTAGGAGTATAACATAAATTTCAACCCTAACCCAACCCAACCCAATGATAACCTGAAAGTACATAATCCTAACCCAACCTATTAAAAATCGAGTTGAGTAATAATTATTTTTTTCACAATCGAAGGGGATTAAGATGAGATGCCTAACCTATAAATTCAAATGAAAAGATTAGCATTGGGAATTTTTTTTTTTTTTTATTTTGTAACTAGTTATCGTGATTAGCATTAGGATTATTTTGCAAAAGAAAAATATGTATGTTGCTTACTATTTTAATTTAT
>JACFYI010003691.1:78409-89460 GCA_014898755.1 Handroanthus guayacan
ACCCAACCTAACCTAACCTATTTTTTATGAGTCATTATTCGTGTCGACCTTTTTCGACTCGAACCCAAAAATGGATCAACCCAACCCACTTTTTTCGTGCCGAACTCGTGTCGGGTTATCGTGTTGTGTCAGAAATTGCCACCCCTACTATAATTGTAAATCCTTAATTTATTAGTTACCCATGATGACATTATCGTTGTATAATTTTATGAAGGGAAATAACACAAATAGCCCCAAAATTCGTGTTTAGAGTCAATTTAGTTCCTATTATTTAAATGTGACACGGAATAAGTTATGTATAATAACTTCATAAAATAAAAGACTTGATGCTAGTATGCGTTAATTAACAATTTTATAATTAAGTTAAATTTATGAATACATGTTCAAATCGGTGACATGCATGACCAAAAATCTGATTTTGCTTCGTAGGAAAAATGCCCTTATTATCTTTACCATTGAATCAATCAATGACAATGTAGGTAAATATTTCTTGTAGTAAAAATATTATCATGATTTTTCAAAATCCTCAGTATATATATATATATATATATCTCATAGGTTAAAAAGTTGATTTATTTATTTATTTTCTTGAACATTGATATTAATACATTAGAATTCTTTATGACAACCTTTCTTCTTAATTAGACAATAATTTTGAAAAAAATTCAAAATTCAAACTGGATCCGAACAAGTTCATTCTATAATGTTGAGACAACTTGACTAATTCATTCATGAGGCCTTGTCCTTGTATAAGGAAGAGGTTGAATGAATGTGGAGATTATGAGTTCTATTTCCATTGATATGTAACTGTTTATCTACCTTTTGTTTTGATTGTTATTGTATAGATCTTTCATTAGTACAAATTTAATAATTTAATTGTATCTATTAGAAAAACAGAGAGGGAAAAAAAAGACAACCTGACTAATACAATTTAAAATTAATTACAAATATATTAATATTATACTGACCCAGATTCGACCTTTGCAAAATTTGAAAAAATGAAACTCAACAATTCGGATCACCTATTCTAAAATAATACTTCATTTCCTATTCCGTACTTTAAAAACATACCACATATATTGAATATTTTCTTATATAAATATTTAGTAATAAATGCAATTACACATGACATTTATTTGAAGGCATAAAATTAGAAATGAAACACCATTTTGGAATAAGAAATCCAATCACGACATTTATAATATTCATGTGGCATCATGCGATAGGATAACGGCCACATGGGATAGAACTGCATGTCTTCATTGGATCCAACCCTAGCGGCAAACACAAATCCGAAGGGTTTTTTTTGGCTAGTTTCTTTAGATATTATGAGGCCTTTTTGCCATTTTGAGTGAGGGGGGCATATCACATCATTTCAGAAAATCTCAATCGTATAAATGCAAAAATATGGACACTTTATGTACAAATTAGATACTATGGAACAAATACCCTCCTCAAAGGAAAACAAAAGTGAGCATAAACAAAGCTAAATCATTCTGGTTTCCCTTTCGTACACACAAACAAAAAGAAAGAAAAAGACACAACCAATTGATCATCTGCTATCACCAATTATCTCATGAAGCATAGATGTACCATGATTTATTGGTGAATTATCTGTTGTCATTGTAGTTGTTGTATTGTTATAATTGATATCAACGTTTGATGTTGACCTATCAATGTCTGACGCAAAGGTTGTTTGATCATTGAACGTCCAGTCGGTTAGGTATCCGGGCCTTGTAGTCACAAGAGCCACCTCAATGTCTCCAGAAAGCATAGCAACAACACGGGA
Source organism: Handroanthus guayacan (assembly GCA_014898755.1). Lineage (NCBI taxonomy): Eukaryota > Viridiplantae > Streptophyta > Magnoliopsida > Lamiales > Bignoniaceae > Handroanthus > Handroanthus guayacan. Next base: position 80,199 of record JACFYI010003691.1, read on the forward strand.
CATTGCAGGCCGTAAGGCTGGGGATGCTTGAGTGCACAAAAGAGATACACCGATAAACCGTCTTACTTCCTCTGCATTGTACTGACGTAAGGTTGGGTCAACCAGCTCGAGTTCCTCGTTGTTTTCATGAAGGTTCCAAGCCTGACATAGCATGCCAAACATTCATTAGAACTACGAACCAATTACGTGATAGAAATATACTTGCCTTGTACTTGACTTTCTTTTGGCAAAACTCAGGTTGGCAAGAATTTCATCGTCCACAATATTGGCCTATGTCAAATCTGTTGATAAACATTAAGAAGGTGTTTGACAATAGTTTTACCATTAGTTTTTCAGTTTTTTGTTATTGAAAAATGTTTCAAAGAGTGCTTAGTACAGTGACTTTAGTTTTTATTGAATAATCTAATTTAAAATCCACTAAAATCTCAAAACAACTCTTTCGAAACTTTTCCATCAAAATGTTTAGATGAAAATGTTATAATATCCTCGTTGTTTAAGAGTGAGAATATGTCTGATGTTATAATTTAAAATATTAAATTTGCAAAAAGGGATAATTACCCTCAATATCCCCTGATGTTTGGCATGACTACCAAAACACTCTGAGTTCGGATAATTACCACTATACCTTTTATTGTTAGTTCAATGACATTCTCAAAAAATTACCTCCACTCCTTTTATTGATGGATAATTATAATTACATCCCCAAAAATTCTGAAACATTACAAATAAACCCTTAGACAAGGGGGTATAACTGTAATTATGCATAAACTCGGGGGTGCAATTATGATTATGTGTCATGCTATTCTAGCGATAAAGGGTGTAATGGAAATTATTCAAATTTAAGAGAGTTTTAGTAATTACTCCAAATCTCGAGGGATGTTAAGACAATTGTCCCTTGTGAAAAATCACATATTTTCCACAAACACTCCCCATCGATTTTCAGTTTTTAGCTTGAAGTTCAAACACTCTCACTTTTAGGGCTTAGAAAGCACAAAGGTTGAAACTAAAAGACCGGCATACCCATTCAAGAAGATATATCATATCATCTTCTAGACTTGAATCGGAGTTCGGCCTTCCACTAATGATCTCCAGAGCTACAACTCCAAAGCTGAATATATCAGCCTTTTCTGTAAGATGTCCACGCATTGCATACTCTGGAGCTAGATATCCACTGCACCAATGAACCATAGAAAGAACACAATTATGACTGTCCAAACATAAAGTGGAGGGGGAAAAAAAAAAAAGAGAGGATACCCTTAAATCTTGAATCTTACATTGTCCCTGCAACTCGAGTACTTATATGTGTCTTTTTGTCATCATATAGTTTGGCCAACCCAAAATCTGAAATCTTAGGTACAAGATCAGAATCAAGCAGAATGTTGCTGGCCTTAACATCTCTGTGAACTATGCGAATCCTTGATTCCTCGTGAAGATAAGCAAGTCCCCTTGCTATTCCTAAGCATATATCGTAACGTGTTGTCCAGTCAAGATATAAACTTGTACTTCCTGTTCCATTCAAACAAGCTCAACATTAATCATTAATGAACAAATTCTATTGTATAACTTATGGAAAAGCTCTAACTTGTGATTTTACCGGTTCCAAATAGTACTTGATCAAGACTTTTGTTCTCAAGATACTCATAAACAAGTAAACGTTTATCTCCCTCAATGCAGCAACCATATAATTTCACGAGGTTACGATGTTGCACTGCGGATATAGTAGCAATTTCTGCCACAAACTGACTCTTCCCCTGGTGTGATTGCACAGACAATTGTTTTACAGCAACCACTCTTCCATCTTCAAGTGTTCCCTGTTGGGTGTAATACAAATTTATACTTTCTTTTATGGATAAGAAACATCTGGGTATTTCCTCAGTAGCTGAAGAAACTCATTAAAACATAAAGAAATGTGAAAATTACACAATCTGATGAAGCGCCTATTTTTCTTTTCTTTTCTTATGAAAGTACAAATCGCACAACGTAAGGGACCACAAAAATGTTCGCAAGAAATTTTACTTCTTGTATATAATTGGAGAAGTGAAAAGTTGTAGAGAGAGTTGTAATGAAGGTTAATAGTATTTGAAAAAAAAAAATTAAAATCACCACACAAAGTTGGATGAAAGTCGTCTTTAACTTTGAGCTTTTTCCCATGAACTTTGGAGAATCAAAAGTAGAAGTACTATTTTCTAACTCTCCAAAACAACTTAAATTCACTTAAAAGTTGAAAGGCATTTTTCTTTGGTTATTGCATAGACCCTTGATGTTATCTTTTTGTCCTGTTCAGAATAAAGGACTTAGTGCTTAATCATTTTACAATCTTTAACTGCACAGTATTTACCTTGTAAACAGGTCCAAATCCTCCTTCGCCGAGCTTATTAGTAGGACTAAAGTCATCAGCTGCAGCTCTAAGCTCAGCATAACTGAACATATAAGGTCGTGCATCAATCCCAAATAATTCTGCAAATATGTAGATTAGTTGATTTGTAGATCGTTTGAAATGGGAATCATAAATTTCAGAGTTAATTTCCTTACTTACCTTCATCCTCAAGCTTTTTCTGCATTTTTCTTCTCCTGAACACATAATATGCTACGATAAGAGAAAGCAAACTTGCAGCTGCAACAGCAACAACAATCCCAACAATTAGACCAATCCGATTGTTGTTTGTACTAGGAGGATTGTTTGAAACAGTTGGAACGAAATCTGTTCAAAGAGTAAGTGCTCAATAGGATAAAAGAAAACAACTCCAAACTATCTAAGAACAAGCCTGTTGTCTAAATTCCTACATACCCGGTGTCGCACTTATTGCTGAAATAGACGGTCCGTATGTACCTTGAGCAGGTACACAACAAGTCCCTTTACCAGCCCAAAACAAATGGATTTCCATATAGTTTTCCGACACCTGAACTGTAAAGTCTCTCGTAACAGCCCTAAAAGATGCCCCACCAGCCTCTCTTCGTATGTCAAAATCTTTGAGCTCAAGATTCCCCTAGAAAACATAAAACTTAGTTGCTAAACTAAGAAAGAAATAAAGATGCATTTCCATCAAGATTCTACTTTAAGACAAACCTGTACATATATATCAAAAACGCGCCTTCCAAGACTCCACCATGTCCTAGTACCTTGGATTGGTGTCTCTGCAAACTGGAGTCTCAAAGTATAGTTGCCATTTTCCAGGCCTAAACCATAGTATCTTAATGATCCAGTAGAAATTCGAGCAGTTTGGAACAACTCGGGGTCTAAAGTATTTGTATATTGCGATGAAGACGAGGTTGTATACTGTGGATTATTACTATCAGAAGGCAAACCAACATTACTAATTGCCCATCTTTGCGTATTAATCATGTAATATGTTGCTGGACCACGAGTCTCATTATCTCTTTCATATACGATCTGATCAGACGACCTGATTTGCGGACCACCACATTTTATAGCAAAGCTAGAATCTACAGGCATTATGATGTACACTTTGTAAGAAAACTACAATGAAACTCTTCCGCATTTCACCCTCCTCGTTTCATTACAGACGAGTTCGTTTTAAAAATATACTTATATCACTTACAAATAGGCGATCCTCGATTGCAACGAAAGTTCCTCTGCAGACAATCCAATCCACGAGGCAAAGCGCTAAAAGCCAAAAAAAGATTAGTTATGATCAAGAACATGAGAAATAGATGTGTAAAAAAAGAAAAAAAAAAAGAAACAATTATTAATAAATTCACCTGTTGTTAGAGTTGTCGATGGTGAAGTTGTTAGAAACCAAATTACTACACCAAAGATAGATATTGACATCAATTTAAGAGATACGAAATGTCAGAAGGACTATGGAATGAAGTATATCTAAAAACAAATTAATAATGTTCAAGATCCAGATTTGTTTAATCATACAGTTGCAAGTTTTGTCCACTAATCCAAGACGGGAAACCTCCAGATAATTCATTGTATGATAAATCTCTGCAAAAAAAAAATTAATAAAATAATAATAGGATGTTAAATATGCATTAATATATCCTACTAACAATTGTAGCTTTGGTTTGTTGCAAAGGTCGCATGAAAATACTCACATAGTTTGTAGAGATGGACTTTTTTGGGATGGCAAGGTTCCAATCAACCTGTTATTACCAAGAAACCTGAAGATTGAAAAAGGCAAAATAAGTGAGCTTCTTATGTTATTGCATCATAGGAAGATCTCAATCATAAATAGGTTAGTTCATAATTTCTTACAAGTGAGTAAGAGCACTATTATTGAAAATCAAATCTGGAATCGATCCTGTCAAATTGTTGAAGCTCAAATCCCTAAAGAATTAACACATTTATGATATGAGTATTCGTAATTGAATGTAAGTATACAATCAATGCAAAAGATTTCAAGTTCGTAGAATTCCTTACAGGAGTGTCAAGCTTTGAAATCCACCAAAATATGGAGGAATCGAACCCGAAACATTATTGTTTCGCAAAACTCTATTAAAAGATAAGTCATATTCAAAACTCAGCAATCAAAAGTCACAAGAAGTATCACTTCAATTAGTTATAGAAATATATGACATGATCAAGATAGCTTACAGTGTAGATAAAGACGTCATATTTCTAAGGAAATCCAGCGAGGAGCTTCCATTTGATATATCGCTTATTCTCCTAACAACGTATATATTCAAACGAAACAATTAGTTTCTACAAAGCATTAAACACACACACACGCAGGAAACTACGATGTGGAAAGAAATTGGTAACACTTACAAGTCATTCAAAGCAGTTAAATTGGAAAACGATGGTGGTATTCGACCTTGAAATGAATTTCCGTGAAACCTCCTGCACATTGTAAGAAAACATATAAATATACATGCACAAATACTAAAACATATTTTTTGCCACTAAAATACTTTAGGACAAGAATAAATAATATTAAGACAATTAATACATATATGTGTGTGTGTGTGTGTGTGTGTTAATATAGAAATCAGAAAGGAAAACGGATTCTTTTATCTCACAATTGAACGAGGTTAGACCAACTTCCAATAAAGTCGGGTATCTGGCCTGTAAGTTCATTGTCTGAGCCCCACCTGAAATCCGAACAACATTATTGACACTTAGTCAGATTATAACAATCATTATTAACAGTTAAATCAGATTAGTTTTTGTCATATAGAGGTTTAAAGAAAGTAAAGAAGATGAAATTTGCTTGTTAGTGTCCTTACACTCTCTCCAAGCTCTGTAGCCTAGCAAATGATGCAGGAATAGGACCACTAACTCCAGCACTATGAAAGTATCTGCCAAGATAAAAAGACAACATAAATATCTCACTGAAACAATGTATAGCTCAAACATAGAGGATGAAACAAGAACTTACATTTGTGTTAGTCTTGTAAGGTTCCCAAGTTCAGATGGTAAAGGGCCAGAGAAGTTGTTTGCTGTGATGGACCTGCAGATAGAGCAGATACATAAATTTACCATAAATGATGTTTTTAATAACAACTTTCTAGCTTGCTATAATTATCTCAAACACACATTGAGTTTTCGTAAAATTACCAAAGAATTCAAGGAGCTTTAAATAATCATAATTACACTCCCTACAGTTAGTTCAATTGACGAAAAACTTAATAGAAGTTGCGTAACTTTATAATTACACCCCGAAAATCTAACATATTAACTGACATATTATAAATAAACTTTTCAATCAAGTTTTCTTCTATCAGTAGGTGTAAAATATTTATCCAAACCTCAGAGGGATGTTTGAGGTAATCATCCCTTTTAGTTTTTGGCTATCAGAAATGTCTCGTAAAATGTCTGGTAAAGTGAATTAAGCTTTGTTTTTGTGAGAGGTAATTTAAGTTAAAATCCACTAGAATATCAAAATATCTTAGAAGTTTTTCAGCTTTTTCCAGTAAAAATGTTAGATGAAAATACCATTTATCCATATTGTATCACTCAAAGCCTGACATTCAAGAAACTTAATGAATCACTAATTATGTCTGGGATAAGTACTAATTTTAAAACATTAAAACAATCATAAAAATTTATTTTTGCATGCACCCACTATTAATTTTTTTATCATTTTTTTTATTTGAGTCACAAACACTCTCAAATTTTATTATTCATTTTCACTACTAACATTTAATTTTTCAAGATAAAGTGAACTTCATATCAAAGCATAAACAACTCCAAACACCGTATGAATAAACAAACATCAAATAAGATGAGAAAAATCCAATTTTTCTAATAAATATTTGTACATAATTGTATGATTGCGTGAAAGATAACTCAAGGAACTACTCACAATGATCTTAACTCTGTCAGCAGCCCAAGTTCCCTTGGAAGCTCCCCCGATAATGCATTTACTCCAAAGGTCCTAATAGAACGAAATCAAAAAATTTCAAGAGATATATATTCTTATTACAAAATTATTGATTTTTTACAATCAAAAGATTAATAGCGATGATAAAAGCAGTAGCGAATAATCTAAAATTAACAATCGTGGTGGATGTGGTTGCCAATGATTCAAAATCATTTTGAAAATATCATTTGTCGTGGCTATACTCAAGTGAAAAGGCTATACTGAGGTGAAAAATATCTATCCACGGCTACATGTCGTGGATTTTTTGCTGCTCTCACAGAAATTCTGGATCATTAACATGGTGAAACCGTATCAAATGGCTTTCCACCACTAGGTTTTTCTATTAACATCAGTTCTAGGCCTGATAATTGCTCAAACTTTTTTGTAATGTCTCCATGCAAGAAAATATTGGGACAAGATCTCCTATTCCAAACGGTGTTCCATCTCCTATTCCATGCCTTTAAACACATGCCACGTGTATTGCATTTAGTACTATATATTTCTATAAGGAAATATTTAATACACGTGGCATGTATTTAAAGCATGGAATAGGAGATGAAACACCATTTTAGAATAAAGAATCTCGTTCCAAAAATATTAGAACAAGCTCTAAATCACAAAATAAATATATAAAATAAAATAAAATAAATATGTAGAAGATGGGATACATACAAGTATCGCATGCGTACGAGATTACCAATGGCTGCAGGAAGTGGACCCGTCAAATAATTGTGGCGCAAATCTCTGCAACAGAGACAATGAAATCAATGTTCTAGCATTAGCAAAATGACATTAGCATTTAATGTAGTTGGCAGAAATTCAAGTACGTGATAGCCTGACAAAATTACAACAATGCCCCCTTATGATTTGAAAAATTATAATAATAGCCCTGGTAATTTCTTAAACCACACCCTATACGGATGAACAAACAATAGGCAGTGTTATTGATATTCCAGATAGTAGACAATATTATTGCACTCATATCAAACCTCGAGGAGTATTGAGGTAATTATCCCTATGTATAATACAATAAACTAAACATACAGATTCGTTAGATACGTCAAATTCCAGAGCTCGTCAGGGATCGGACCCGGAACATCGAATTCATAAACTCTCCTGTAGAACAACAAAAGTAATTTCGGATATTATTTTATAAGCTGCATTTCTAAGTGAAAAATGATGTTTGCTTACAGAGCATAAATGTGGCAAGTAGAGTTATCAGCGAAGAAGCAATCGCATTTAATGCCCGGATTAATGTCTCCTATTTGAGTTGAATCAGTGGCAACACCACTGCATAATTCACCACTAATGTTCCATTGATTTGTGGCTGAAATTCCCCACCGTTCAAACATGGTATTCAGAGCTCTTGCTGGAAATCAAATTCAGAGCATCAGATAATTAATTGCATGGACATATACTACTGCATGCATCAATCATCATATCATGTTGTTGAAGGATTTTAGAAAATTTGTTCTAATAAAAGCTTGTTATATGTTTCATATCATAGTTTGTTTTATATTGTTTCAGGAATCGGGGTAGTCTAATGGGTCTACTTTGGTTGGTCTATTTATTAATAAAGGTATAGTGGATCACGTTGTGGCATGGGGTCTTGAAATGATTCATTCTAATTGGGTTACTTATATAAACCATGGATGATGCGACCTGCCAAATCTCACTATAAGACAAATGTATTATTAGTCATGAGGAATTAACTGATATACTAAGTGATAGGATGATAACGACTCTCGTGATGTCACTAATAATATGTGTCTTATGATGACAATAACTAACCCTATAGCCAGCTTAAAGGTGGCAGAAATTAATGTCAATTATTATTGGAAATTAGTAACATATGTATAACGACAATCTTATAACAATAAAAATTGTCAGTACAATTTTGTAACAAGTTTTCATTATCGCTAAGTTGTGGCTATATATATGTATCACTGATACAAAATAAATTTTTTTGTCACTTATTATTTATAAATATCACAGAGTTAATGTTATCACCTTATATATTGTTACTAATATATATATATATATATATTAATTAGCTTGTAGTGTCAAGCTGGAGTCATATGGTCCAACCACATGTCCTCTTTAAATAATTGAGGTCACGCATATCGTCGGGGCTATCAAGTTTCGATTTGACGCAATTCAAATAAAAAGAAGCGAATCCTAAAGTATTTGGGGGTTTGGACTAATTCTCAGGCCTAGTTTGCCTTTCTTCAAGATTCACCACATTCTACATATATCTATCATTTAAAGTAACATGCCAAATTTGAAAAGAAATAATGAGCGTAGGTAATGTTTGTCTAAGTCAGTAAAATCAATTTTTTTATTGCATTACTATAGAAAATTATTCTATAAAATAATCATTTAATTCGAAGGAGAAGTCTATTCCTTTGCTAGTTAAAGCAGGTAAGAATTTTACTAATAAAAATAAATAGATAAATAAATAAATGAAGAAGGTGAAAATTTCATCAGCGTGAGGTATGAGATGATGAAAAATCCATGAGCTCACAGTGCTCTGAGCTGATCCCACTAGCGATGGGATTTCTTAATGAAATTAATCAAACAAGCTGTTGAAAATGAATGAAAGCAACTTCTGCCTAAAAAACGGACAGAAGCAAAAGAATCAACAGGTAAGAAAGTGGGACAATCTGCAAGTTGATTGATATCAACCACATGTACAGAAAATTAATAAATAAATAAATAAAAATAAAAAATAGAAAAGATTTATCTGACATACTACGTAAATATTCATAATATTTATTTAGTAATTTTTGTGTCCACATACGTCGTCATATTTTTTTATCAATCATTTCTTTTCCCATTTAGGAGGTCTCTAGGTGGTTCAGGTGACGTGGTGATGAGGTGTTATTATACCCAGATTTTACTTACTAGTATCATTATCTCTCTGTCTCTCTCTC
>JACFYI010003691.1:99541-127207 GCA_014898755.1 Handroanthus guayacan
AGAGAGAGAGAGAGAGAGAGAGAGAAGGGTAGAATGATTAATTGCAAACTTCCAGACCATATTAGTTCCAATTTACGTCAAAATTTCACATTTTTCAGGGGGAAATGGGGCTTTCGTCAATTAATGGATGTCATGGGGTCACTGTCAAACCTAACCCCCAATTAACATCCGATGACAAAAAATTAGTTCGTACGGCTGTCCAATTCTTCCTTCTCTGATCTTACGTAATTATTCACTAAATAACCTGATGTCTGCCTCTACCAAACAGAATGTTCCACACATATATAATTACCTCATATCCTATGCATAACTTACTGTATTAATTTCTATTTTTGATTTTATAATTCTCATACTTTATGAATTTGGCCATGGCATTTCAGACCATCATGGCTCATAATTTGCATTATCAGAACAAGATCAAAAATTAATTAACTAAAAAATGGAGGATTATCTTATGATTTCCCAGAACTCGTAAGTCTGCAGACCGGCTAAGCATCAGCCGTTGATGGGCACAAGTGGTCCATTCTAAGTCAAGGAAGCAAGAATGGACGGTGATGTGCGAGTGATTGCAGGGAGAACTGGGGCCATGATCGACTAGGACTCTCCAGCATGGATGGATAGACATCAGACGCTCAATAATGAGAAATCGGCCCATAATTGGGGCCCAATTGACTGCGGATGAGAACACGATTAATATCATTTTCTGACAGGGCTAGATCAACTGAGAGCTAATAAAGACACGATTGACCGCGAAGTTATGCAACCATAATCAGATGTTAAGGCTTGATTCATGCTATGATATTTCACTGTACGGACGGTAATTCTAGTTTTCGGATAACATTTTCTAATTCAGATCATTTTCAAATTATTACGTTTGGCCATCTGAGTTAAGCTCGACTTGAGTTGTCTTTTATGATTGGATCAGACTCTTATAAGATGAGCTATCCAGGCGAGCATATTTGTTACTGATTTGTGTCCGATCTATACTCTTATTTTTCATTTGATCTAAGTTGTGTTTTCTTTGAACCTTCCTTGGGCATGTGGAGACTGTTGAAAAAACAAGATCACAGATTATTACAATAATCGATAAGATCAAATAAATTGTACTAGGTAGTGTGTTTAAAACAAATATTATTTTACATTTGAAAAGATCAAAGCAAGATGTTGATAACGAAATTCAACTCAATTTTAAGAAACCAATAGCATGCTACAAGCAGTTGGATTAAGAAAACAAATTGAATTAGTAAATAAGAATATACTTATTTCATAGGTTTATTTCACAGTTTTGTATAATAACAAAATTGTCCCAATTGAATCACAACAAAATACTGCTTGCCTTGAAGAAAACGTTGCTGCTATTACAATCCAGTGCACGAGTACTACAACTTTTCTTCTAAGATAAAATGGTTCTGAAGCAACGTATTATACAATACGCAGCTCCACCTCGAACAGCATTTAACTCGCCTAGAACCAACAGCTCAGTTTTATGGGACCAAGGTCACCCTTTTATAGGCAAGTTGGAGCAGACAATGCATTGAGAACCAATAAACTCAAGCACTATAAGATTTTATTACAAAACGTTTAGGGTTTTAAAATTTACAATAATCACATTTTGAATTTTAAAATTCAAAATTCAAATGAATTTGTAGAAAAAAAAAATAAGATTGAGAGTAAGATAATTCACCCAATTACATGTGGTACACCCCTTATACATCTCTTAGTTGGTACTTTAACGAGCACCTAGTCTTAGATTGCATATAAATGGATATACCATTGTTTAAACGTTCAATGTGGGATAATGGTCTAGTATAAAAAACATGGTCATCCTAAAGACGAACTCTTTTATACTTCCACAAGTCCACATGTCTTTGTGTCAAGTCACATGTGGGACAATGTCTATCGACATACTACAACATATCATATGTTCCACAACACACCAAAAATATTTATGAATTCAATCAATAATCCAAACAACTTTTAAGTATTTTTCTCACACGTAATTTAGCACAAATTCAAGTATGTTTAGTGCCAAGTACAACAATGACGACACACTTCTATGGTTCATCTCTTACGTTTGGACCAAACTTATCAACCCACTTCTTCATTATGGACCTACGCACCAATGGAAATTGAGAATTAGTCCTAACAAGTTGTGTTTGGAATGAATTTTGTCCAATCATGTTACTTGTATTATTGTTCTTATCACAATATATGATTGTATACTATTAATTAATTACTTACAAGTTCAAGTAGAATTTTACACGGAACAATTTGTTAAATTTAATTCATAAATTGACTCAACTTGTATTACATTAATAATTTTTGCCAAAATTGATTTTTCTAGTCATCTAGTCATCCTTACAGATATAAACAAAGACCTCATAATCATAATGTTATAAGTTCGATTTCTACCCAGCATGTATCGTCTTTTTTTTTTTTAATTACTAGATTATAACTTTATTTGATTTCTACTATGTAGCAGTGTTATCAATGATTTTTCTTATTAGTTATTGATCGTCAATTGTTATTAATACGATATATTAATGTAAGGATTAAATATATCAATCGTTTCTCTTAAAAAAATTAAAAAGTACCCTCACATCTTTACTAATTCAAGCAATTATTATCCTTCTATCACTAACTTTCCTTCTTCTTTTTTTTTTTTTCCCTTTTGAATCAAGCGCCAATACCATTTCCTTCGTAAAACAGAACAATAGCTAAGAGAATCGGTACGCACATAACTCATCTTTCATAAAACAGAACAATAGTTAAGAGAATCAATACCCACATAATCAACCCCCAATAATTCTTTTCTATCTAAAACTCAAATGAAATAAAGCAAACATTATCCTTAATCCCAACAAAACTTTTACCTTTCAAAAATGTACTCTTTTGTCAAATTTAACATAGTCTGCTCACATGCTGAACAAGACAAATGGCCTTGAATACATTCTATTACCCAATTATTACACAAAAAATTAACAAAATTTCAAAAGAAAGTCATGTTATTGATCCTTGCTTGCAAGTTTGAACAAACAAACAAGACAATTTTCTGGATCGAAATGACTTCACTTTCTTACAAAAATTAGTAACTATGGGCCAAGACAGGCCAACCACTTTGTGGACATCCACGTCATGTCCACCCGTCAGTCTTAATTATTTTCAATTTCTTCAAACATAATATTATTTAAAGTTGAAAAAAAAATTTCTTTTATTAAAGTTGAAAAGTTGAAAATTAAAGCAAAGGGGTGGTTGGATAGCGTGTACGAATTTGACCGTACGGCATCACGGGCATGTCACGGCACTTATGTAATTAATTAATGTTAATAAATTCGATTCAGACAACTTGGGATGGGTCCCACTTTTCTTGCTTCGTATAGTACGGCGTATATGTGTCTCTGCGACGGTCGACATTATCAAATTATCATGGGACGTGGTGCACCCTTTCACGTCCTACTGATTTCATCATTTTTCTTTTTCTTTTTTGGGTAATGCGAAATATTTAATTAAAATTTACAGGTATTGAGAATGAGCTATGGAATCTGAAGGTCCAGAATGAATTTGCTGTCACGCGCTCATGCTTTTAGTATTATAAATTTTTATATTTATAAAAGGATATATTATTTATATAAATAATAATTATTCTTGTTATTAAGCTGGCAGCATTTCTTTTATAAGGTTTTGTGATCTATTACAATATTCTTATGGTTATTTAATTGTCACATTATTCTTATGGTTATTTAATTGTTAACTTAAATACATCATTAATTCTTATTAGTGAATTAATAACTAAACATAATCAGCCGTATCAATTCTTATGGTATTATCCAATGATAAATGGTATTACATAACCCTTCTAATCGTGAGTTATCAGTAAAGAGACTCATACATCATATAGAGCAAAAGGAATCTAATTTAAATATAAGAAACGATCTAGTACTCAACTAATTGTATGAATACCTTTCAATTTTTAAGTTAATACTAATAATAAAAAGAAAAACAAAAAAAAAACAGAAGTCTTTGAAAAGCCCACTTATAGTTACCATAGAGACGATCTATGCAGAGAAAGAACTAGTTTTATATTTAATTATCAATCCTACTTGAAACAATTAACTATATAAATCAAAATAAGTTATTCAATATTTAGCAACCACAATAAACTAAAAAGAAGCATGGATTTTAAAAAAAAATAAAATAAATAAAGGTTAGAACTTAGAACAGTGAAATGCAAAGTGAGTGGCCCACAAACCAACCCCAGTCCCCATGAGGCCGTGGCTGTGTAGGTGTGCAATTTTCCAGAAAGGAAGTTAACAAGGGATCCTATATGAACCTATTTTAGATACAATATCCTGATATAGCCGGACTGGGCATTGATGTCGCATTTATCAAGAAACATGTGGCCACCCACTAAGTTTTATATTTTACCATCTTGTTGAGTATTACCAAAACACCCCTGAAATTTGAATAATTATTATTGCATTCCCTATTATATAGTTCAACTAATATAATGCACAATTACAATTACACTTACACCCCGAAAATATGTATATATTATAGTTACATCCCCTGAATTGATGCGTAATTATAATTACACCCCGTATCCTAGGAGCCTACTTGTAATATTTAGAATTTTTAGGATGTGATGGTAATTATTCAAATTGCAGATGATGTAATGGTAACTATCAAACCTCAAGGGATGTTTTGGTAATTACACTGAACCTTATGGGGTATTGAGGTAATTAATGTTGCATCTAGTGCCATTCAATTACTTTCGTATTTTCTTTCTCGATTAATATACTAAGTTGAGTGCTTGAAAATTTATGTTTAATTATTTGAACAATTACGGTGAGTTATTCTATCTTATGCTTAGATTTTCAAATTACAAATCTATGCATGCTTTGAATTAACCCGGTGAAGGTCAAAACAGCCCTATTCGTATCAATTCGATTCTAAGAATCTAATTAAATCAATTTCTTTCCGTACTCAAATCCCATGCTAAGAGATAATTAAAATAAAAATAATAAGTTGAGGGTAGAAAAGTGTGGTGTGGTAGGGATGACACTCATTATAACTTGGGATAATCCGAAATGGAAAGTGCACCAATCAAATTTGTAAATTTTCAACCAAACAGATGAATCTCTTTGAAATATAGTGGCTTTGCTTGTTTTCCACTTTCAATTATTTTGTCAATACCAAACCGATTGTCACTTTGCATGATTTTGTGTTCCATTTTATTTTTTATTTCATATTTTATTTTACGAACGTATAATAAGTAAATCAAATTCATAATTCTGTATTTTCATTGAGAAATATTTTTTACATTAAATATATATTGATGATACGAAATAAAAGATAAAACATTATTTTAAAATACATTATCCTAATTGACCACTTGATTGTGATAATTGGTTTCTTTCCCAAAATATGCCTCATGAAACTCTTTTTTCACATAAATAAAGATAAAACTAAGAAGATCGCCTAAAGTTATTGATTTAATAGCAGGTTAGACAAGGAATTTCTTTATTTTGAAATAAAGGATCTTAACCAATCAATCGTAGCATGGTTCGAATTCTGGTCAATAACTTCAACAACTCTTTCGATGACTTGTGAGTGATCCACAAGTAACACGATAATCCCTTCGTGCAAAATGACACAAACACAGGGGCCAATCTACAAATAGCATCAGAAAAAGAAAAATGGGAAAAAGAGGATTCCTTTTGGCCCCATGGGCCACGAGCTGCAGCTTTTGAGAATTTGAAAGCAGGTGATTTTTCAAAAAGTATGGAGATAACAATAAAATGTGAATTTTGAAAGAGATATGAGTACGACCTGCAATTTGATTGGATACCAGGGAGATCTCAAAAATCCGACGCCCATAAAGGAGAAACGATATAATGATATCCATGCTTTTCTTCTTTCTTTACCAATCGCTCCAAAAGCGTGAATCACTTTCGAGCCCCAAAAGGATTATAATCTAGGGACACAAAATAGCACAATAATCGTGTTTTATGAAATAATTAATTAGCATGCGTGATTCCAATTTCTAATTAGATTTTTGAGTTATTCCACGCAAGTTTAAATCATGCATCAAGCTCATTGTCATCAATGTTAAGCTCAGTGCATACTCGATTGATGTATATAAAATAATTTCAAATAATTTAGATATGAAAATAGTAAGCACAAATTATTAAACAGATTTTAATACTACAAACTATTTCAAAAACTTCCAAATATAATTAGACTGTTTGCTGAAATTGGATTTGTTATACTTTGAAGATAGAGTACCAAAGTCTTTAGAAATGAATTATGTCAAAACGTGAAATACTAATTCAATATAAATAATTAATCACGACTTTTGTTCACGTTCAAATTCATTATCATTAAATATATATATATATATATATATAATTTGCAAAGTGTTGTACCTCTTACGCTCATCATGGGGAATTTTGTTACTAAAGAAAATCACATCAACTTTCTTTGAAGAGAAAAAAGGGGGGGGAAAAAAAGATAAGAAAAACACATCAACCAAGTGACATAGTTTGAAAATAGTTCATGACCTGAAAAGTTTTCATACTATAAAATAATTAAATTTTGACAATAAAAAATTAATAGCTGTATCAAAGTTAATTGTTTCAATGAAAGCGGTAGCCAATAATTCAAAACGTTTAGGTGAAAATATCTACTGCAGTTATGTGCTATGATAATTTTTTTTTTTTTTTTGCAATCTTTGTTGAAACTACGCATTATTGCCATGATAAAGGCATAGCAAATGGCTTTCCACCATTACTGTTCCTATTGATATCAGTTTTCAATTGTGTTAATTGCCCTATCTAAATCTAATCATCTCGACAAAACTTGATAACCTCGATAAATTAAAGAGTGTAAAAAAGAAACATATGAAAAGTATTCTTATAAAGGATACCACTTGTCCAAGTGGTTTATCAGGTCAACGACTTGAGTTTAAATTTCATCTGAAGTACCCTCTCCTTCCCTCCTATATCGATCTAATCTAAGGGAAAAAAACATTTAACAAGAAGTAAATAAATCAGTAGATATAAAAGTTGATATTTTCCATGAAATAAATATTTCAAACAATGTCATAATTTGGAGAGAAGTTGGAGAGATCGAGCGTCAATCACACGAGGAAGATGGGGCGTGAAAAGTTGCGGGAAATAAAAGGCGAAAAGCGCGCATAGACAAAGGCGTTAAAGCAGACATTGATTACGGAAGCTGTACTGAAACGGACTACGGAAAAAATAAAACCAAAAAGCAATAAAGAAAAAAAGATATGACTCACCCCCTCACCCGCTAATCACGCCTCCAAGTTTTTATTCACTCTGTCCCTATCTTTATCCTCCCCACTCCACTTCTTACTCCTATTCCATATCTATCCTTCTTTTCTTTTGATATACTTGTGGGACGAGCAAGGTGGTTTAAACTTTAAATTGATCCCGAAACATAAGTATTTAATTATAAAGTCTTCATTACTTGTTCGAACGTGATATTGCCATCTTATACTATATTTTTTAAAAAAGAAAAAGTGATTATAATATTCAAATAATAAATTAATAACAATTAAAAAATTAGTCCAATAACAAAAAAAAAATTAACAGATAAATCCTCAACACTTGTTTTCATATACTGGTGGGAATTGGACTCACGATCTCTATGATCATGAGACTTCTACTTTATCACTTGAATAACGGACTCATCCTATTTTATAAGGTTTGGCTATCAATTAAAGTATCTAATTTTGTTTTTTAGTATCTTCCAATAATATTTCAAAGGAAAATATCTCGTCATTTTTATAATGGTGACGGAGAATGCCTTAGACCTAAAATTAGGTTTAACTCTATTTTAGAGAATATATGTGTGTGTGTATATATATATATATTAGTTTTTGCCCATTAATAGTGCCATACTAAATTTTTATATTATATTATATTATTTTTTCCTTTTCAAGTGATAATAATAATAATATATATTCACTATAAAAAGTTTGAACAATTGTTGCTATTGAAAGTTGATGTTTATAAGAAATAATAATGGTAAAAAGTCATTTACCATGCTCTTATCATGACAACGATGCTTACGTCATTTTCGTAAGAGTTGTGTAAAATTTACTATGGCATTATAGCTAAGGTTTATGTTTTTACCTCAATGTCAATCACCACAAATGTGTTCTCGCCTTGGCTAATTTGGGTTACTGATTCTCGCTTCCATCATAGTTGATAATTTTAGATAATTGACTATTACTTTCATTACGTCTTTTATTTTTTAGTAGTTGAAATTCAATTATTTCGTAGTGATTTGTACCAAATAATGACAGGGGATATAAATATACACAATTTTTTCTTTGTGACTGCGCAATGATTTATTTAAAATAATTACGTTTCTAAATAATGTTTTAAGAGAAAACATTGAATTTTAGATAGGATGATTGTTTCAGTTTTGGAGAAAGTGGAATTATGGAGTTGAAAATAACTCCAACTAGTATAGAAAGAGTTTTTCGAATTCAACAATTAGTTACACTTATACTACTTCCGAAATAGTGAAATTATCAACTCATTCTCTCATACTTAAAAAATTATCAACACCTTCCCTCCGAAAATTCAACATTATACAAAACCTCCACTGCCATTAGGATTGTAACAGAAGTTAATGATGTCATCAAAAAAATTAAGTGAATGTCCTATTTTGCCCCTGATACATAATTGCTATAATTTGATGACGAAAATACTCTTTGTAAGAATTTGTAACTTCGAGGGGAACAATGTAAGAATTTATAACAATTTGTAACTTCGAGGGGAATAAATGTAAGAATTTATAACTTGGGTGGGGGTAATGTAAGGATTTGTAACTTGGAATGTTTGTTTTTTCTTTAATATTTTAAATTAAAGATATATTTGTTATTTTACAACTTCTATTTGGGTTTTTTGATGGAGCATTTTCAGATGAGAGGTGTTGGTCATTTTTGCAATAAGAGAGGAGAAGTTGATAATTTCACTATTTTAGAGATGGTATAAATGTAATTAATCCTTTTTTCTAATGTACTTTTAAGTTCATCAGATACATTACAATAATTGACACTGCAATGCTACCGAACCTCTATATATGGCGACACACGTGGTCATCATCATTGCTGTCTACGTGGGAATGATGTGGACATGTGCCCTTTTTAGAGACCGCTTGACTGGGGGCTAAGATAACATGTAATGTTGTTATAAATTGAAGGAGTCGAAGAACATGAGTCAATTGATATATTGGATTTCCTCTTTCAAAACCTGAGACGACTTTTTTAGTATAAAAAATTTCATCAAATGAGCAATGTCGGATAATAACTCAATATAATTGCACTTATATATCAATTACGCAATTTATCATCACCGATTACGAATTCTCTTACCTTGAGAAATTATAGAATAACGAGTTGATGGAAAAGTTGGTCAAACTATTACTATTCTTTTGGCGTCGTTCAAAAGTTTTGGCTTCAGCTTGTAAACTTGGAACAATAATCATAATTTAAATGCCGGAGCGAATATGCCCTTTAGAAATTTGCAAAAATTATTCAATTGGAATTTCTCCTTTTAGGCCAAAAAAGGTTATAGAAACTTGTCATATTTTGACAAAATAGTCATAAATAACTATAATAATGCTAATGGTTTGGTCTGTGACTCTGTATATATATATATATACATACATTAAATGTGAAGAACGAGGGTGGGTCAAGGTCGGTGGAAATATGTCACACTTATATAAATCTATAAGAGTAGCTTGTTAAATTTAATATTTGTTATGTAGTCTAGCTAGGAATGGAACTAATTGATACGTGCAATATTTTTAGACAACTCTTTAAGACATTTTTCTCAAGAAATTTAATATTATTAAATATTTCTATGATAAGAAATTGAAACTACTTTTTGGCTAGTTAGATGGACGACTTGGGACGAAAATAGAGAGAAACATAACATATAAGGGTTTGTGTAGTTGCATACACACACACATATATATATATATCTAATCAATTCAAAACTTTTTTTATTTATGTATGAAATAATTATTACTTTGTGACTAATTTTTGAAAACTTCAATGTGCCAACTTAAGGAAGCAAAAATTTTCTTTTATGGTCTTATCACATATTGAACACACACACACATATATATATGTGTGTGTGTCCTTTGTATTATATTCAAAGGTCGGAAATTAATCAAATTATCTTTATATTAGCAGCTTGCAAACAAATCAAACAACAAGTAGCAATTGACTAATTGTTCTATATTTTAAGAAGAACTAATGATTAGAAAATAATTTATATAATAATATTTATCAAATGATTAATTAGGTTCTAATTGAAATTACGATTGAAGACATGGTAATTAAGCCTGTCATTTAATGGAAACATGCGTTACCCTGACATACGTGTGCTGGAAGCTCAGTCCACACAAGTCACAATTTTTATGCTTCGCAAGAAAATTGGATTTTTTTTAGGCGAATATTTTTATAAAAGATTTAATAATTTTTTTTCTCAAAGTATATTTGTTTTCCTCCAAAATAACCTTTTTCTTTTTCTTTTTTAAAACTATATTTCAGTATGTTTGCGTGTGAGAGAGCGCCCCATAAATTGAGAGCAATAAATCATTGAACCTTCAAAATAGCTTTTGCGCATGATCTGATTCACCACTTGCCACGCAACTTGTTAGGGCATTGTGATGATACTTAAGACAGTAGGAAGATTTATTCTCTCAAAAAAAATATATATAATATAATATAATTCACTCAGAACAATTGAGAACATTAAACAATTTTAGACGAAACAAGAGGTTAAGTATCTTTATAAATGTGGTTTGAACTCTGATTGGATGATTGACTCGAAAGTCAATACTAGCTACCAAATTTGATATGTGCAAAATTGAATCATTGACTCATGAAAATGATTCATTTAGGAAAAAAAAAAATCTATGGAAAATTAATAAAGAAAAGTAGAGAGAGAAAATTAGGGATTTTCCTAGACATCCAATTTTGCATTTATTGTATCTGAAGCATTGATTTTGAGTCAATCCTCAACTAAAGGTAGACTACATCAATTCATGATTTTTTGAAAAGCTATTTGGGTGATAGATACACGAATTATGTTCCACAATCATCCTAAGAGCAAGTAGCATCATAATCGAGGAATTATCTTAATTTGATCCATGATTGTCAGTCTTCCGTTGTCACATCATGTCACCCTATACTCATAGATTGACTTAACTACTTGACTGTCTCATGAACCCGAGAATCCATTGTAATTTCTATTATTCTACTGTGGACCCAACTATGGAAACTCACTTTTTAGCTCAAATTGATTTTAGGTTGTCCTAAAACCACATTGATCATACCATGTCCAAATCAAAACATGTATATATATATATCTATTATCATATTTGTGTATATATATATGTACATTCCTATTATCATATTTATATGACTATAATATATAACAACATAAACAAGTTAATATGTGACACAACCGATTAGACAAAAGAACTAAAATAAAGAATATATATCTTCTCAATTATTAAAATAACTATACTTTTATTTTTCACATGCTTCAAAATTATTCTTGTAAACACATCAAAATAACTACTACCTAACACTACCTAAACTCTAAACCACATGTTGATTTCACGTTTTTGCATTCAATATGGAGCCACCTTAATTACCTAATCACCTCCCGTGCTATTAACATGACATGTGCCTCTTTTTCTTATATACCAATCCACAGTCGTCCATGTATGGTCCTTTGTTTTTACAAGAAATGACCTAATAAACTTAGTAATTGGTATTTATTTAAGACGAAACACTATTTTAAAATAGAAAATCCTAATAAGTTAACTGATTTGCTATTGTTTGTACTAGCAACTTTTAGCCTCATTTTTTTTTTTTGTTTTTTGTATGAAATGGGTTTGATTAAAAAAAAAAAAAGCAATGAGTATGTCATAACTCATATTTTATGATGATAAGGTAATTTACAATACTAAAATTATGAAGAATCAATTTTTTGCAAAGACCTGCCAAAACTTTGAGCAATTACTACAGTTAAAAATTGATGTTAATAGAAAATAGTGGTAATGCATAGAAAGTTATTTGCTACAGCTTCATCTCAACAATGGTCCAGGGTTTTGTGAAAATAGCAAAAAATCTATCATGATGTATAATTGTGGTGGATACTTTTACCTCAGTGTAGCCACCACGGCAAATGTTGATATTTTTCAATGTAGCCCTTTCGATAAATAATTATCATATCCATCATGACTGTTAATTTTGAGTTATCGGCCACTACTTCCACCAAATGTTAATCTTTTGATTGCAGAAAATCATCTATTCTATAGTGGATGGACCAATCATTTTTCCTTTTATGGTTTTTTTTAGATTTTAATTATAATTTTTTTTAACTTTTACTACTCACTCTTACTAACCATTTCTCAATATCCCTAAATACTAATCATTTCTTTTTAAAATAGTAGCAATGCTTAAATAGCCTCTTTAGTCTTGGGCCTATTACAATGTGAACAGTTTTCAGCCTAAATCTAAGCCAGAAATTTAATAATTTTAAAGCATCCATGGAAACACATTCAGTTCAGATTTTATTAATAAATTTGCGCTAATCCTTACACCTGTCGGCACTAATTGCAGAACATTACTTTCTCATAACTAATCTCACCCTTTAAGCCCACCAATACCTTTCTTTTTTATTTATTATCATTATCTTTTTACTTTTTTAATTTACTTTTTGGGTTTAGATGAAATTGTTGAAGCTGAATGTGTAAATCTGAAGATCTGCTGACTATACAATATGTATATATAATCACTAAAAAAAGCCACTTTAATTTCTTATATCGGATGTAATAAATTAATAATAATGTGACTGTATATGTTTACTTGTTATTTGAAAGTGTCATCATCGTTTCGGCTGCTACGCATCCTTCCATCTGAGTATCGAGTTGGAATTTTCTCCTTCCACCCTTTGAAAACATCTTTTTTTATTATTGTGACAGTGACCCTTTATCTTTTTCAATAATTATAAAAATAAAATAATGTAATACTTCTGCAATGGAGGAGTTTTTATTGTTGATGTATATCCCATAATATGTTTCAAGAACTTTATTGTAAATTTAAGTAATATGGTGTTTGACAATAAGGTAGATCTTTACATATCATGAAAAAAAATTCCATAATCCTTACTCTATAAATATTTTTGTTGTAATTATAATTTTAAGCACATAATCTATAACTTTCTCTTCACTTTCCAGATAGTTAATAATTAGAGATTCTTTCTTTCATGAGTTCGTGCTTCTAGATCGGAGATCAATTTTCACCTGTTATAGTTACGAAAAAAATTACCGAGTTGATTTCCTCATCGAGGTTCAATCACATGAATTACTGAGAAATATCCTATTAGCATTACAGTTATTACACATGAATTTTTATTATATTATAACTACGTGAAAATGTCAATCAAACTAAAGATTTCTCGCCACATAAAGTGACTAAATCATGAACTATTATCACAAAGAGTCCATAGTGGTAATCTCCCAAAATTTTTTTGACTTAATCCTATTATTGAACTATCTTATAATTGAACCCAAATTTTCTACCGCTAAAATAAAAGAAAATGCAACTACAAGTTTGAAATATGGAAATAACCTGCAATTGCAATAGAATGCCGGAGAAATTAAATATTGACAAATCAAAGTATTTATTTCTTAACCAATCATACATAAAGTAAGTTAAACTGACTAAATTTCATGAGGAATAATTAAATAATTCGGTCTAAAATTGACTAATAGAGATTAGAGACTCAATAATATAATATTTTTTTCCACACGAAAGATCATTGCCAATAAAATAAAAATTATAAAATGGTCATAACTCACAATGGGAGACATTTTCCATGATATTTCCCAAGTCAAATATATCCTTCTTATATTTAATTTTCATTAAAAATAAAATTTAAAATAGTATATTCCCTATATTCTTTTCTCAAGCTAGGATACTACATATGGTTCATCATCAACTTGCGAATCCACATGACCTGTCATTGCCCACATGACTTTTCTCTCTCTGAAAGAACATTTGTTTTTTCCTTTTTCTTTTTTCTTTTTATTTTTTTCTAATTTCGTAAATTTATTAAACATTTTTTCTAAAGGGTATAAAATTAATTAATTCTGTCCAACGCCAGACAATAATTGTACCTGCCAAGTACGCTTATCTGTACCAGTGTACCGCCTTTCCGCTCTTATATTTATATACGCATGTAACCCCCACTCCTCTCTCTCACTCTTCATTTCACATTCTCTTTCACTAAAAGAGCCCAAACAATTCTCTCGTTTCAATTTCAATTTCCTGGCAAAATGAAGAAGCTCATGAGGAGAATTTCCAAAGTTGCCGATTCCTCGCAGTATTGTTTGCTGCGGTCTGATTCGAGGACAGCGGCGCGGCCTAGCAGATTGGAGTCGTTCCGGAAGAAGTCCGGCGGAGTGCCGGGGGGCCACCTGCCGGTGTACGTCGGCGAGGAGATGGAGAGGTTCGTGGTGAGCGCCGAGTTATTGAATCACCCGATCTTCGTGAAGCTGCTCAATAAATCGGCGCAGGAGTATGGATACGAGCAAAAAGGCGTGCTCCGGATCCCCTGCCACGTTTTCCTCTTCGAGCGCGTGCTGGAGACGCTTCGCATCGGCGGCGAGGCGCATGAGCTGCAGGAACTTCTCAACTCTCTGTCCGACGATTTATGATACCAAAACGACGACGTGGTGAGATTAGTGGAGAAGTAATTAATTAGACAGAGACTAAAAAGTTGTGATGCTGAGCGCCGCCGCTGATGGTGGCTATGCTATAACTTTTAGATCATTTTTTTTTTTTTTTTCTTTTTTTCCCCTTCTCCGTTGTAAATACTTTGTGTTGAACAAAGTGGAGGAGCGGAAGAATTAGGGTATGACGAAGGTGTTTTTGGGGCCTACTTGTGATGTAGAAAGTAAAAATGGAGTTTTACTTCCCTTTTCTACCCTAATTGCAATGTATATTTTCATGTTTATACCTCTATACATACATCTCATTTTAATATTTTCTCCTTGTAAAAAGGATATAAATAGGCAAAATGAAATAAATTACGCCTCAAAGGTTATAACATATATATGTCATATGTCAGATGAAAGTAAAAAGGTTAGATCAACAAAAATGGCAGCCCGTTGGTACGGTTCGTACAATTGATTTGGGCAAAGGAAGAAAGCTGAATCCACAATTCGAACATGGAGAAATGGTAGGCACTGGACCACTGCTAAAAGGACGGAAGTTAGAATCAATTATTCCGCGATCCTATATGCGCTTTTACGGTAGCCGCTAGAAGGTAAATGCGATTCTTGGTGGCGCCTTTGCCGCTTCCGGAATCATCGTTGGTGGAGCCAGACAGACGAGGTAATCGGCATTTGGTAATGGTGGTCCACCTCGGGGGTAGTTTCGTCATGTAAAATATTTATTCCAAACGCCAATGCATATCTTGTACGGATTTTGGAATATGCTTGATATTTTATTTAATAGTATTGGTAATCGCATCTTAGGAAACTTAATCTTAATTTACCACTTTAATGACTTAAGTTAACTACATTTCTAATGGCTGGTTCATATATTAAGACTAGGCTAATTGACAATGTCGAAGATTAGTCTGCAGAAAATTGGTCAAAATTGTCATTTCGAAGACTGTACGGTCGCTCATTTTATTGGTCCAGCGAATTGGAGAGTCTCGATAAGAGCACTTCCACGATACTTCTTGTCAGACAGACAATTCTTAGTTTCTGATTTTAATCTTGAAATATTTCAAAGTTTTTCTAGAGGTTTTAGTCCGTACTCCTTAGAGTTATATTATTTAATGAAAATATTTAAATATAGATGAAATTTAATTTTATTTCATTTTGAAAACATGATGTTTTTATTCATCCATTATCAGATTCGATTTTTGCTTGAAAAACTACATAAATGCACAAATACACGCTTATGAAATAATATCTTCATGGCCGATGAGTTCTTGCCTTAATAGAAAGGTGAAGGTCTCGTAACCTTTTGCTTATAAGCTTGATCCCATTGAATGCATGTGGACTTTCTGCTATTGTAAATTTTTTTTTTTTAAAAAAGAATATTATGATTCTTGGTAGCTTTGTTTCTATCGTAGTTCTTCTCCTATTATATTCAAAATTATTAATTATATTTAATTATCTTTTTATGATTATATTTGATTAATTTTCACATTTTGATATCCTAAATAATATAATATTTGAATAAAAGATATTTTATTATCTTTTTTTCAAAATAAAATTGACAATAGATGGTCTGAGTCTTGATTTAATTTGTGCCTGGCATTAACATAAAAAAGGAAAAACAATTGAATCGTTTTCACATGAACCGAAAGTAAAATGGCTTGAACATGAAGCCCAGCGTTTGGTGAGAACTGAAGGTCGGTGGAAGTTGTACTTCCAAGTCCTAACTTGAAGCAAATAAAAATAAGTGGAAAAACGCCAAAATTGCGAATTTAACAATCCAACATATCAATTCTATATTTCATTTCATTATGATTTGACGTGGCACAATATCCGCCACCTTATTTTATCAACTTGTAAATTGAGCAGATGATCGGCATATCCCATTGAAGGTATCTGCATCTTTTTGTATGGATTGGATTCGGGTTCAAACATGCAAGCTAGTGTGATTTGAAAAACGAAAAACACATGTCTTAGTGCATTATTGCACTCGCACTTCATTAGAAAGATGGAGCCATATGTTTACATTAAATTATTTTTCATATTTATTACTACATTTGTTGTTCACTCTCTATCTCGACTTCATTGTCTAGCCCATTATTTGGGTTGAGCTTCGGTCTGGGCTCATCGAGTGATGATAAGGTTTCGCTGTGTTCGTCGGGTCAAATTACACGGGGAACGATCCCAAAGGCTAGATAAATTAATTCCTTTAGCCTTGTCATTGATTATTCTTAAATTATCTTTTGAACAACTTTCTTTGTTCTTCAATTGAAGAAATAATAATTAATTAGAGATCGATTCTATTTTTTATAAGATGAGAACCCAAAAAAATTGAATACATATTATGTTCAATTGCAATCAACACATTATCCTATACATGATGATATATGTTTGGGGTAGGTTAGGGTTTATATTTTCTACACCTAATACAATGTGGACGTTATCTCGTGAGGTATCTCTTATTACATCTCCCACCTAATTAATTATCATGATTAGGTGATCTCAACTGTTAATTACGTATCCAAGAAAAAAGAAAAGGAATTATTGATGACTACGAGATTAAAATGCAAGAGATTATACTGTGGTGGTTGTATTGGTGACGGCTAGTGGCGCATTATTAATCTAAACTTATGTTATAAAAGATGTGGTCCTAATTTAATGAAGGACGTTAACTTGTCTTAGTTAAATTTGTAATTATGTCCTTGCTGAGTAGATATTGCTAGTCATCGATACAACACTACATTTTAATGACACTGAGTTCTGTTGTATGTTGTATGTTGGAAGAATGGAGTGTTTTGAAATAGTTTATGAGTTATTATTATTAATTATTATTCTAATAGTATTTTCAAAATTTAATCATATCACTATAAATACTGTTCATGGAAATTAATTGTATCATGTTTAGAGACGGATTTGGATAGCATTAACTAGCGCATTTGTGGATAACAACCACGGGCATCTTTTGAAGCCATACGTCGTGGGATTTATGATAATATCAAAACTTATCCCATATTAAAAAAAAAAAAGATTTAGAAACTTTTTATGAGCTATTTACATTCACTCATTGATCTTTTGAAACATTTTTTTAATTACAACAAAACTCTACACTATACATGTTGGTGAGAAAATATCTTCATGTGATCGAGCAGACAAATTTGGACAACATAAAAATGTTCACATAACTTCTAAAAGCCTTTATTCAATCTTTGTTATTTTCATTTTAATTAAATGAATTGCACGAACCATGCGTTCCTCTATGTGATGTTTATTCCATTTCAAGATATCAATACATATTCAATTTAATTAGAAAGTCTTACAGTAAAAAAAAACACATATTTTTTCATATATCTCATTTTTTATTCATTTAAAATACATTTTGAATCTTCTGAAAATAATAAGTTTAATTGTTTTATCTAAAACCCAAATTAATTATTTTATATTGGTAACATAGGCGAGAAATCACATCTATATATTGTATATATATAGTTAACATTGTTTAACCTCTTCAATATCAAAACCATGACACATGCATGAATGAATCACAGATAATAATATTTGAATTTCTTTATGCAAATAATTACAAAACATATAGTCAATGGGAACACATTTCGCGATGTCACACCTCTTGATCAATATACATCTTTTGCAAAAATTATTGATCAAGATTCCAAGTTCCGGCGAATATTATTGCATATGCGTTACGTAATGATGGTATATACGAGCATAATTATTGCTTAGTTGATAATTTAATCCAATTAAACTCTATTTATTCGATCAAGGAAAAACTGACAGAGATTGGTTTCACATTTAAGTTTCGGCTTTGACAATTCAAGTTCTTTAATTAATACATCCTAAATTTGGCAAGACATGCCACATATAATTTGGTCATCGTTCATGAGACTTAAAATATCATTCATTAGAGGAAGAAAATCAAGATAATCAAGAATTAAATTAATAAATTATTTGTCCTCTTGCTAAAATCAGTATAAAACGATTTGATTGATCTTTCAATAATTCTTGATAAATATTTCCATTGTGGCGTTAATTCATTTCATATAATTGAGGGTCATACATTTTGAATACTCTATTTCAATTCATGCTCTACCTTCTAGTTCGTTACACAGATATTTGTCAGATGTATATCAAGCACATGACATCCATAATTATCTCTTTTTGGAAGAAAATATTTAATACATTTGATATGTATTTAATATGGGAAATAGAAGATGAAATATTATTTTAAAAATGAAGAATCTTAACCAAGAAACCCTCTTAGGCTTCTGGTATTTAATTCATTACGTGTTCACAACTTTCTAGTGGTAATTAACTAGTTAGTTTAGTTCATTATTCTTGGGTAAATTGCAATTTATCTCCCTGTGAAATAGAAAAAGTGAAAAAAAAATCCTCTATTGAAAGAAAAATAATCGATATTGAGACCTCTTGTCCTCAATTAGGTAATTTATGTTCATTCGCACATTTTAAAGCTGATTTTGTTACTTTGACCTTTGCAATCAATCTTCTTGCATATACACACACACAAAATTGTGGGAAGATTCTAAGTTCCGCAGAATATTATTGCATATGCGTTTGCATAATTATAATTTAACCAGTTGTTACTTTAATAATATTTAAACTTTATTTATTAAATCAAGAAAAAATAACGGAGATTGGTTTCACATTTAAGTTTCGGTTCTCACAATTCAAATTTGTTTAATTAATGCATTCTAAATTTGGCAAGACATGAGACTTATCATATCTTTTCATCAGGGGGGAAAAATTCAAGATAATCAAGAATTAAACTAATAAATTATTTATCATCTTGCCAAAATCAGCAGAAAACTAGTGATTCGATCGATAATTCTTGATTCATATTTCCATTTCGGTGTTAATTTATTTCTCGTCAAAAGTCGTCACTCCATACATCTTGAGAATCATAGGCTTCGGATATTTAATTAAGGTGTTCACAATTAGTGGTAAATAATTAGTTAGTTCGGTTCATAATTCTTCTAGAGGTAATTCATGATTTAAAATTTAGATGGTTCATGATCCAATTCTCCTTTGTGATGGAAAGGTTATAGTTTAATTATTGTCTAGTGGAATTATGATAAGGATTCATCCTTTGATCAATATTTTTGACTTAAATCAAACATATATAATAATTGGTGATATATATATATATATAGATAATATTAAAAAGTCCAAGTACTTTAGTTTAAGATCAGCCGGCTCCTAAGCCAAACAAGATCCGACAAATAAGACATAGGTTGTGTCAATAAATTGTTTCGATCTAATCAGGCAAAATTAAATCTTGTTCGTCTCTTCGGAAAAAGTTGAACTGACTCATATTATGTCATGTCAACCATATTGATTCTGACAAACATGCTTAAGTATGCAACCTAGATACTAAATATACACTCCCAAATTCTCTCATATTCTTCAAACCGCAATAGAATTTGGTTTGAGCACCAGAGGATTTTCGCTGCCAACAACATCGACCTTGAATATTCTTCTATGTTTTTAAATCGTAGACAATTCGAATTATTTTCCATGCCTCAAAACTCGACTGGAAAATCTAATCTACACAAACTTTGATAAAAGGATTACTCCCAAACTTATATGAATAGGAATATCCTACAATCATATTTAAGAAAATTCTCACCCTTTATCTCCCTCTCCAACATTTTATTAAAAATAAAAAAAATAAAAGCAGAAAAAGCATATAAAATTATAGTAATAGAAAGTGGCAGAGCTTAACTGTCAAGAACCGTGATTAACGAAACCGATGGAAGAACATGATAATATACTCAAAACAGTTGTTGCTGCGACGCGTTTGTTCGTGATTAGCTGACATGAAGATTTGTGGCCCATTTACAGTTGGCCCTTAGTTTACGCTCTAGCCACATGCTATTATATATAAATATTTATATATATATATATATCCTCATTATTTTTCTTTTAATAATAACAAATTCAAGTACTTGAATATTAATTATGTGATCCCATATATATGTATATATAACAGAAGGAATAGTGTTTTTTCGAGGAAACTAAGGTATTAAATGCTTTGCTAGCTGTAAAATATTTATACAGGATTCTGTCATATGATAGAAATGGAGGAGAATAACGTGTGAATAATTTGTGTAGTTATTGATGTGATGCACATGGCAACTCGCAAGCTCTTGCTTTTTCAGTTTATTAAGAAACAAATTATTATTTTCGTTTTGACTTGTTTAACTAAAGACACTTCATTTGATCAGTTTACTTGTTAATTACTTACACAAAAATAATATTATTAGTTTCATATTAACCCTCATTGGTCGTTTTGTTCTGGGATAATTACCTGTACACCCCTGAGGTTTTGCATGATTATCAAAGCATTATTGAAATTTGGACAATTATCATTATGCCCCTACTGCTTCTCCATAGTTAAAATTATACGCTTGAATTTATGCATAATTTTCAAACTCTGGAAATATTTTGGTAATTGTGCTAAATTTTAAGGGATGTTGAGGTGATTATTCCCCTTTTTGTTTTTTTTTTCCCCCTAAGTTCACGCGTATCAATTTGGTGAAATTTATGTTGTCAGTCACTCATACATTTGAATTATGATATATATAGCAATTTTTTATTTCTTTCTCTCCTTCGGGTTTTTTATTTTATTTTTATTTTTTTTGGGCCTTTCAGAATTTGGTTGCGTGCCAAATTTGGTGCTTATTTCTTAGGTGTAAGATAAGATTCCAACTAAGAGATCTAGTTGTAATCAACTTTTCATGTGTAAAAGAAAATAAAAATAAAAATAAAAAGCAAGAACAACAAAAATGTGCAATCATGGAAGAATAGCGTAGAAAAATAGTTTCAAGAGTAATCAGCACGTCTAATTTCAAATAATAAAACGTGCCCATCAAAAGTAGGATAATTTTTCTTTCTAATTTTGAGAATTGTTTGTATGGAGCTAACTCGTCATATTATGCGTACATGAACAATAATAAAATTATTATTACTTTATCTAGGAAATTCAAATTCATTTATTTTATAATTATGATTGTAATATCATGTATTTATTATCCATACAATTTATTTCACTAATTAAGTCTTTTTTTTTTCTTTCTCACAAAAAAAAAAAAAGAAAACAACTAAATTTTATTTTCATTATCCCAACAAATTAAATTCATTTAGCAAAATTTCTATTATTGTCAATAAATGCATAATTCTGATTTTGGGCTTTTAATTTCCGATTCCTCCGATATCATCAAGCAGGATAAATGGATTTTTCATTGTTCCGAATTTGATCTTCTTTATTGGACTCTAAAGCTTTGGCCCAATACTAATTAGGCCCATTAACAATAATGGACCACGTCCAGAATGTTGGCCCAACATTAGGAGAAGCCTTCACCAAATACTAAGTCAAGAGGGCCACCCACTTCTTCTTTAATCAAATTAGCATTTTGCTTATTTAAAATTCGATTTTTTGTAATAATGATAAATTAATTCGTTAAACAATAAACAAAAAAAAAAAAATTCGAAAGTGTAACAAAACAAGACAGAAAACTAAGCAACAAGTGAAAAATTGTAGCCATCTATATTAAGTGAAAATTAATGGGAGACATTTATCATTTTCATTAAATTAATAATTTTTTCACTTATAATATTGAAATTAGTAGAATACACTTTTATTGGAATTGATAAAAATATCATCTAATATTTTCATTTATATGATGAAGACATGAAGAGCCCCAAACTTCCCTTTCAATTCTGTAGTGTCTACGAACATCCCATTCATCTTTCCTTTTTCTTTTTTTTTCATGCTAGATAGTTGTGTTATACATGAATTGTTGACACCTTTATTGTTAAAATATTTCATTTAGTATAGCTTTGGAACAACAAGTCTATATTAATGAACCTTGACCACCAATATGATAGTCTAGTGGTAAAGTATCATCACTTCCGTCTTGAATACCCTATTTCAAACCTTATTGAGAATGTAGAGCTCATCATATATTGTGAATATATTATGGGCCGACAATGATTGGCCTATAATGCTGGTGCGATGAGAAATGGAGCTTTATTCACTAGTGCGTTGGCGGGATTACAGTGACCAAATTGAGCATTATCCTAGCGAGCTTTGGCGAAAGAAACATTTTGCAGCGGCTGGGTTCCCTTAGTTGGTGTAGTCATATTGAGTTCTCCCGATCTAGCCTTTTTTTCCATCAAAAATAAAAATAAAAATTAATGAATCTTGTTTCTATCATGTGGTGCATTATTTATTTATTTATTTTTTAAGCCCTATTGTGTAGTGCTTTATGATAACTTGTTTTGTTGACTATTTGATAGACTAAACTCCCGGATCAACAATTAGTGATGCATGTAAAAGAGAAGAATTTGTGATGGTAATTAACATGAAAATAAAATTTAACTCCACATGAGTTTCCATATTGCTGTTTGTTGCATGTCTCTTTCATTCTCCGTAAGTTAAAATACTACAATCCTGGATGCGATTTGTAATCAACTAGACTACCATGTAATAAAATCCACTTTGAATTTGAGGAGTAATAAATCTTAACTCACTCTGTTCTGCAGTTATGAAATAACATCTTTTGTTGTATATTTTCGATTTCTGGTTAAGAAAACTTTCAAGGGGTTTTATAATGTTGAAACAGAGCATGAGTATGTGTGTTCTAATAACTTCAATTTACTCAACACCCCTGAGGTTTGCTTTAATTACCAAAGGACCATTGAGGTTTGGATATACCATTGTATCTTCTGAAAATCCCAAAGATTATAAGCAAATCTCCTATATCAGGAGATGTAATTGTAGTATATGCATACATTCATGAGGTGTAACTGTGATATGTATATACATTAGGGAGTGTAATTATAACTATGTATTGGTTGTAATGTACAGTAGGGAGTGTATTAGTAATTATTCAAACCTCAGGGGGTGTTTTGATAAATATGATAAACCTCAAGGGGTATAGAGGTAATTATGAAATTATCCGAAAAATTAGCTTGTCCCGAAAGGATTACTGTAATTGAAAATAATGACCGTCTCCCCTTATTGTTAATTGATGGTGGCCGAAAGAAGTTAATTGATTGGTCCCCCTCACTTGCTATTTAGTGGTTTATTCATCTCACAAGCTATTGAAAGCAGTCTACGTGGGGAAAATGAAGGAGACAACGTCAGTTTATTGCAAATGGTAAGTTGTGAATTATTTATTTCCTTCATTATATTTTTGATATTATATCATTGTCATCTCTAAGTTTTCGTTGACATCTTCAACATGTGTAAGTAGATTTTGACATCCAATACTTGTTATGGCACTAAATCCCTTTCATACCAATTTTTTGTTTGGGTGGTGTTGTCACCCTTAATATACGTGATACCATTATTTTGAGGCATTATACACTGGGTAATACTATTTTATGAATTTTGATGTATGAAGTACTTTCATCAAATAATTTAACAAAAGGGCTCAAAAGGGGGAAAATCTAGGGGATTGGGTTCAATTGCAATAACAAATCTATTTTTTTTTTTTTTTGGCCTTTCAATTTTTTAGTATTTAGCCAAAAAATGCTAAGGATAACCATGGAGTTGCGTTCTCAATTGTGTTGATGAAAGATTTTTCACCCTGATGGAAGATTTTTCAATTGGTTGCTTTATGGTTATCCTTCACGTTTTTTCGCTAAGTACTAAAAAACTAAAGAGGAAATTTTTTTTTCATTAATGTAATTGAACCCTAACCACCTAATTTCCCTCATTTTGAGCTCTTTCGTTAGTTTATATTACGGAAGTACCTCTTTTGTCAAAATTCACAAAATAGTGATACTCAATATTGTGTAGCGCCCCAAATCAATGATACCACATATGTTAAAACGGATATCCTGTAGTATCAAAAGTGTATTTTTTTTGGAAGAAAATATCATTATGACAAATTTACCATTAATGGTGTCAAACAGTAATATGCCAAATTCTGAAAGTTCTGAAAATATCTGGTGCATGGTTTAAATTTGATTGAGTGAACTACAAACCTATGCTCATCAATGAACTCTTAACAGCCATTAATATTTGCGTATATATAGTTTTATGGGTCTTCACATTCAGAGTACCAGTGACTTTCCTTGGAGAACGAATAGTTAATTATATTGCCTCTCATTTTCCTTTTCCTTTTCCTTTTCTTTTTTTTAAAAAAATTAATTATTTTTTGGTAGTTGTATGATTGTTCAACTTTATTGCAAATTTTATAAATCATCAACAAAGTAAATTCAGGTCCCAACTCGTAAAAAATTCCGAACTCCGTACGTAACATAAGTTTTGGCGTTTGAATCCCATTACTTATTATGGTTGTTTATAATTTATAAAATTCTTCCAATAATATCTAATAATTTAATGTTATGAAATAAGGATGAATTCCAACCATACCTGTGATGGTTGACATAATACCTATATTACTATACGTAGTTATTTTGGTCTGTCACTAAATAAATGGACAAAAGTAACCATATTTTTCATTTTTTGTTCTATATAATAAATTCAAGTAATTAAAAAATTTAATAATTAAGAAATATTTGTCATTATTAAAAATAAATAAATAATTTGATTTTGTATAAAAGTTAGACGTATTCATCTAGTGTGCCACTATATTGGTAGGACACAAAAATTCTCGTTTAAGTTCTATAGTTAGTTATCAGTAGATTTTCCAGTAGGTATATATATGTGATTAGGGTTTTCAATACGTTTGATTGAAGGCATGTTCATATATGTGTAGTTTAGTAGGAATTAAGTGAAATTTAAATCAAATAATTGATCTGTATTTAATCATTAATATTTATAAAAATCCAATATCGCAAGAAGCATAATAGTATTTAATTATTAGTTGAATTAATTTATGAGTTACTTATGCATTGTTCCAACATAACAAGTTTTAGATATTTTTATTTTTATTTTTTTTTTCGTTCACATTTGCAAGTTATGAGATCGTATTCCTTCATATTCAATGTATCATGAATTTGCCAATGAGGCCTTGAAAACCCTCATAACCAATTAGTTAGGGATTTGAATTTTGTTTCTTTTTTTTCCCCCTAATAATAGGTTGTTCTTTCATTGGGAAAATTTGTCATTTTCTTCCTATAACCTTGCTCCTTTTTATTTTATGGTTCCATTTTTCTTTTTGTTTGACAAAATGAATCATGTACCAATTTAATTCTTGCACATTTGATCCTTTTCCCATCAGAACTCTAAAATTTTGGCTGATATTTGACACATGCAAACCTTGTCACGTCAATCTCTCTGGCCAGAATTCTAGAATTTAGCGTAAAAAAATTTGCAAAAATTAAATTGATATATGACCAATTTTATTGAGCAAAAAGAAATAGGGTCATAAAAGGGCCAAAGTTATAGAACGAAAATAATAATTTTTCCATTTCCTTCTACTGAATAGTAAATTTAAATGCTTGTTTGTTAGTTATTGAATTTAATTGGTATTAATTTTGAATGAAGCAGGTGTATTAATTTAATAATGTAATAAAATTATTAAAAAGAATCATAAATTTATGAGATAAGACCTCTTATAGGGGGACATGATCCCTTGTTCTAATTGGTGTTTCATCTCCTATTCCATGCTTTTAAATACATGCCATATATATTAAATATTTCTTTATAAAAATATTTAAACATTTGAAATAGGGAATCCCGTCCCTCTTATAAGCACCTTCCAGAGGATCAACCTTGAACATAATAATCAAACATTGATTATCATTGGTATGGGTTAGGTCCATTAATAAATAATGGCATTTAATGCCCTAGTAAACATTACACATAACCCGGAGGCCATGGAACATCCCTTTCGACAAAATTTAGGTAAAGGCTTTTTTCCATCAACCATTTTTAGGTTGTAACCATAAATTACGTGCGACCACTACTTCCTTTTATGAATTTCTATAAGAAGAAATTGGAAATTACATTAGAAAATATATATAGTATTGATTGCAAAATATTATGTGACAATATGAAAATTGAAATTATATATAGTATGTATTTAGTGACAATTTAGTGACAATAACTTTTATTTTATTATTACAATGATTCAACAACAATAAAACTAGTGCTTTTCTTTGTCACTATTGACAATAATTAATGATACATATACAGTCAACAGTGATAACAAGAATTGTCTCTATGATTTGTGATGACGCTTCGAATGTCACCATGACAAAATAAAATTTAAGTTTGTATTCTATTATATGTAATTAATTATAAATTTTATGTTATCAATTAATATATTATTACTAATTTATTTATTTCTTGTTAGTGGTTCCAATTTATCAAAATTGACATGGGATCTAAAACATATTATCAGGTATGGGCTCTTGAGAAAATTACAAGCAACAAACTTTAAATTTTCAAAGAATGTCATTTTCGATAATTAAGGGGCTTGGATCAATGAAATATTTGGTTATATTTATAAATAAATCACGCCATGTTGCCTGTTACAACGGTTTGTTGTTTCATTACAAAGCGATAACTACTTCAAACCAATGGATGTGACATCTTACATTTATTTAAATATGGAGAATTGAATACAAAATCCCCTGTGTAATTCAAAATTAGCTAATAAGTCATTGTTAAATATTAATTAGCCAATTACACCCTGTCTTTCTAGAAAAGATCGTTTACCTGGTCAATTGAGCTAAACATTCGAGTATTTGAATGTTGCATAGTTCTATTTGATGTGTTACTTGTTAGAGTTATTTCAACATGTGAATTTTTGTTTATTGATTTTGTTTCTTAATAAAATTAAGTGGGATGAATTAGAAAGATTAATTAGCATGACTTATAGAATCTATTATGTTAAATCAATATTATCTGAAGCTTTTTTG